>APFE030182737.1:5746-25390 GCA_000404065.3 Pinus taeda | reverse complement strand
CACCCATCCTAATGGATATGGCTTATGATGTGGAATGGTTTCCAAGTTTAAACTTTTGACAGTGTTTTCAGAGATGAGATTGGCTTGAGAACCACTATCAAAAAGAGTATCAATTTTGCTATGCTTTGAGATTACCTTTATGTGAAAATGTTCTATCCATTTCTTTTAATTTGGATTTCATTGTGTAAATTTGAAGTACTAGTGCTAGCAATGGATTCTTTTCCTTGCATACTCATGGTTATAATTTTAGTTTCATCACCCGAATCGGATCCAAATCCTGATGAGTGGTTGCAATTGTCTTTTGTTTTCCCTTGTTGTTGAATTTCTTTGGTTTCATCTTGACATGATGAAGCTTCCAAAAATGAGCTTCATTGTGACTCTCTTTGGAACAATGCTTGCATCTTATTTTATCTATAGATGCATTTTTCTTTCCTTTCCCTTTGAAACCCTTTTATTTTCCTCTACCCTTAAATGGATTTTTACTACCCTCTTCTTGATTATTTTTCCCTCTTGTCTCAAGATGAGTGGCTTGCACACAAACCTCCTCTAGATTATTGGGATTAAACATAAGGATGGGATACCTAAATTAATTGTGTAAACCCTCTATATACTTCAACAATGGGTCTTGTGATTGCAAATCTACACCTAACATTAAAGACCTTCTAAATTCTTGAGTGTAATCTTACACATTTTGATCTTTAAGTTGTCTAAAATTCTTCCAATTCCTGATGTCTTTCTACATCTATGCTAGAGGGTAAAAGTGTCTTTTAATTGTAGCAATGAAATTAGACCAAAATATTGAGATCTTACCATGCTTTTTAATCTCTTGTTGTATCTTGGCTTCCCACCACACTAGTGTTGCAACCTCAAGCCTCAAGGAAGCTAGTTGAATCTTTATGTCATCATCTTGAAGGTTTTTAATTCTACAATAGACCCCCAACTGATGAACCTAATTGTCAAGCTTCTCTGCATTCACTTCACCATCATACATGGGCAGTTCAAATTTAACATCAAGTTTTAACAGGGGTGTTTTACCAATTCCTTTGAGGTATGTTGATGAGTATGAGTAAGGGTTGTATTAGTGGAAGAGGGTGAAGATGATTTTGAATATGAAGATGAAGATGAAGATGATGGTGGAGAGGTGGAGGTTTACCTCCATTTCCATTACTTCCTCCTCCTAAAGAACTTTCTCCTTTTGGAGGACTAGAGATTTCAGCCTGTAGTATTGTATTCCTCTCTTCATAGAGGACTTTCACCATCTTTATCATGTCAAATAAATCCTTCATAAAAACTTCTCATCCTTTGTCATAGTTGTAGGCTCTCGTTCATGTGACATGCTCACTGAAGTTTCAACTGCCATTTGAGGTAGAAATGGTGGTGGAGATTGTGGAAATCTTGCACTCCTTCCCCTTGACCCAACTTCAGGATCTTCAACAAATTGTCATTCTCCTCTCTTGAGCTTCAATCTTGTAAGCATGAAATTCACTTACAAACAGTTAAATCCTCCTTGCATAAAGAAAACCAATAGCTCTGGTACCAAACTTGACCTAAATGGAAAATTAGTTTTGTTGTGCTAAATTCCTCTTCAGAATATGTAAAAGTGCCTAATAATTCATGAGGTTAATTGCAAGTTTCAACCTGAGTTTTTGAATGTTTTTATGTAAATTTCATGTACAAATTAACAAAAACAAATGACTGAACAACAACATATAACATACATGAACATCACCAGAACAATATCACAACAACACATGATGAAGGAGTTCACCCTACCTAGGCTACGTCTCTTTGGTCCAACTTCCAATGGCTTGACCCTCTCTATTATGTTCAAAAGTGTGAATACATCACTTTACAATATTCAAATAGCTCTGAAACTTGTTCCAATGGCTCTAAAATGCTTGTCTAGCCTCTTTCTTCCCCTGATTTGGTAAAAAATAGAAAAATTTATGGCACCGCAATTTCCCCAAAATCCGGCACCATCCTACAAATTCGCCTCCAATTCCACTAATCGAGCGCCAATTTCACCTAATTCCGAGTCAAATGGTTGGACACATAAAATGTGTTGTAAGGCTTTAAATCCGAAATTTTGGACATGTGGGGGGGCACGTGCCCAACGCTAAGGCGAATGGCTTGCCCCCACTGGCCCAACCCCCACTCCGCTCCGACACAATCCTGTGGGTGGCCATATGGCCAAAGGTTGACCTCATGGGCTAGCCCCTTCCTCTAAATGACGTGGATTTAACATTTAAATAAAATTTTAACCTCATAATTATTAAGACATAATCATGTGGCACACTGGCAAGAGGCTTAGACTTGTCGCTTGAAGGTCACGGGTTCGACCGCAACTCATTGTTGCTTAGACCTTAGCTTGATTTTTGGTGGCCCTTAGGCTACCACATGACGGCTTCTAGCTGGGCCATGTGGCATCATATGGTTGGCCACCAACCATCCAATAAAATTCATCCAAAACTCCACCTAAGCACCTACCATGTGTCAGCACACCATTCACCAGAGGTCAAATCAGTTATATGCACAGTCACCCTGCCACGTAAGCATGCCTAGTGAGCGCCATGTTAGTAGTACAGATTGTTGATTAGGCTATTTGTATTTTTTTTTAAAATTCTCTTGTTTAGAAAAACAAACAAAACATGTGTCTGGGAGCATACAGAGTCTGTTTCGCACGAAACGAGTCGTACCAGATTCAGTAGGACGAGCACTATGCAGTCATTCGGGTTCCACACTGATCCAATAAATTTGAAATTTGGGCACCTGATCAATACCAATTAATGAATAGAAAAACATCCTTTAAGTGAATCATTCTCAAAGTTCTTCGGTGCTGAGAGAACACATATTGACTTGGTTATGTTCAGTTTATTATATGTTGATGTATGTTGTTTTTCTTTGGTGTTTCAAAAACATTAGTTACAGGTTTTCTTCATATGCATGAAAGTGTATATGTCAAAAAGGTGAGTTGTATGATGAACTGCTGGATAGACTCGGTACATAAACATCTTACCTATATAACTAGAAGTATGTATTTCGATGCATACTACTAGGATGGAAGCATGTCCGTAGAGATATTTAGTATCTATGCTATTCTTCGAGGTAGTCAAGAAGCGTCGATTGTACAAAGTTCATCAATGATGGTCAGAGACGTTTATGTTTTAAATGGAGGTCATCTGACTGATCGAAGATGTGGTGGTGAAGAAAGAGCGTTGTTTGCGAGATTCCAGAGTGGATGTGAATGCTAATGAAGACCAATCAAACATATATCATATTATTGTTGTAATTTCTATGTATGCATTAAGGAAGGGTGTTGGAAGTAATGCTTCCATGTCATGTGTAGTTGTCATTGTGAGTCCCTAGGCATCAGCCTAGAAGGTGTTTATTCTTATGTAGTAAATTGGAGTCATGATCTAAAGGTGTCGAAGTAAGTGTGTTGTCTTATATATATGTAATTGTTGCGACGAATAGTATTATAGTATGCGATTTGTGTTGTGCAATTGCTCTTTGTGCTTATCTCTCAATTTCTAACACTAAACCATGTTATTTAATTACTCTATAACCTTTCAGCGAAGTATGTGTTTAAGGCTTTAGATGTTGATATGAATTACCAATTTTCTTAGTTTAGAGGTTTCAATATTACTATCTATTTTGTTATGAATTTCTTATATATTGATTTCCATATTCTTGATTGATAGAAAGGAGTAATATTTGTTAGGAATTTTATAATATGATGAAGAATAATAGTTTATCTATTTTAAAATTGTTCTTTTTTTCTAAATAAAAATTTAAGAAATTTTAAAATCTACTATTTATTAAAACACAAATTATATTCAAATTTAAAAATATTGTTGAGATTTACCATAATAAAAACATAAGACAATTCAACTTACCTTTAACATGGATGACACTAATAAGCAGCATGTCAAATATCAAAATGACAATCCTTATCGTTATGCAGGCGTGGAGATTATACAAACGAGGAAATATTGTGGATATAATTGATCCAGCCATAATTGGAGCGTGCAACGTGCAGGAAGCATTGAGATGCATTCATATTGGACTTTTATGTGTTGGTAAGCAGATGCACAACTCAATTAAAAAAATAAACACAGTAGATAAATCAAGCACATCAAGACATAGGAATTAATGTGGTTCACTCAACTAATCTGGGCTACGTCCACACAACATAGGCATCAACAATTTATTAATCAAACAGGAGATTACATAATGAAATCCTCACAAAACTCTCACCCTCATAGCAAACAATCCGAATGGTTGCCTGTTATATAGCAAAGAGGATCTAACTGCCTCATATTGGACTTTTATGTACACAAGCTGACTCATCACTTTGTCCATCGATGTGTCTAATCACGCTCCTCTGTCTAATGCTGATGCTTCCATTACGTAACGCGTGTTCTAAATATTAATTCAATGTTGACATTAACTAAGAATGCTGATAGACGGTCTCATATGCATAACGTGTAATGATAATTATATTAGATAAATGTGAAAAAAGTAAATATAAATTTAAAAATCCAAAATAGTTAATATTTAAAATTTTATTTGTATTATAGTTAACTTTTTTTTTTATATTTATATCATTGTAGATCTATTTTTGTTCGGGATTTACCAAGTATTTAAAGAGATCAAGTCTTTTTTTATTTTAAAAGATGTTTGTCACTCACCAAATTTGATCCTCCTCACACTTGATAGATTTGGATGTTAGATGGATCTAGGGTCGTTGAATTATTAATTATAATTATAAATATAAGTATAATTATTACTTTTATGTGTTTTGTTTTATTTTATTATTTTTAGTTTTGTTTTATTTTGAATGAGTCAAAATGTTAAACATGACAACATCTATACCATATTGGGATCAAAATTTTAGCAGGAGTTAAGTTTACTTATGAACTTCAAATATAAAGATTTCTTTTAATAAAAAATGGATTAGGAAATCATGGATAAAATATAATATTATTTTACTTAAATTTATTACTACTTCCACCTAGTAAAAAGTTGAGAGCTATGGGGCAATTACAAATTAAAATGTAATATTAAACTTCAAATATAAAGAATAATTATAATAAAAAGTGGACTAGTTGACGGGAATATTGGATAAAATATAATATAATATTATTTTATTTTACCAAATATTTCTGGCAATCTTGTAAAAAATGGATTAAGGTAGCCATAAATATTGGATAAAATGTAATAGTTACATTTTACTTAATATTTCTCCCACTTCCTCCCCTCACTCCAACTCACTTTCATGTTAAATTTATTCATTTCTAAACTTACCAGATTCCTAGATATTTCATAGCTCTGTTTCTATAGTACATTGCTACACATAAATCAATAGATATATTACATATATTATATTAAAGTGATTATAAAATAAGTCACTAGAATGAAGAATAAATTATTTTTTTGTACTATGTGAAATCATGTTTAACCTTACACTTCTTAAAAATACCTCCCTGAATCACCCAATAGCCTCAAGGAAGACTAAAACTTTTAAGCATATATAAACATTGTGTAATCATCCATTCAACTCATGGGCCTCATTGTTGACTATATGGATCTTAGTTCACCTCCTAGCTTAGTGAAATAGACTATTCTCACAAATTATTATATGTTTTGATTATATTTTGTTTAATGAGATGAGTCGAAGTGAGATATTATGCCTAGTGGACTAATGTGCATTGAATGCAGGTTTGTGAGAGAAAATCAGGGAATTTTGGCAATATTAAGGGTTGAAACTTGAATGGGACAAGGAAGAGAGATTATAGGAGGTAAATCCTCCTCATTTACTCCCTCATTCAAATATTCCTCCATCAATCACGCTAGCTCGGAGTAAAAGCAGTCAAGTCATGAAGATCAAAAGGCAGTCGAGCAAGTGACAGTCAAAAAGTTACTTTATCTTGATTTTGGGAGCCAAGCTTCCCTAGATTTAAGGAAGTCATTGGAGACTTCAGTTGTATAAATAAAGAGGCATAGAGCCTCATTAGGATTGGAATATTTTCTGTAAAAACACTAGTTATTTTTGAGCTCAAGACTTGTGGAAGACATTGCTATATAATTTTCTGTTTTGACAATGAGAATGAGCTTTTTCTTGATCCAATACTGAGTTAACTCAGAAGGTTGAATCTCTTAGGTTAGGGCCCAACCCTAGCAGCAAAGGCTCCTCTTCTTGTATCTGTATGCTTAGATTGATTTCATATATTCGTGGGTAGATTGTCTTTAGAAGTATTTCATTGCAAGTAGTGTAGATTTGATTAGTATGTTTATTAGTTTGTTTTAAATTGTGCTTTACTTCAACAGTAGTTTAGAAGAGATAAAGGAACATAAAAAAGTTTTCAATAGGTGTTTTGGCCTCACTTCTTCCTTTAAGGATCATGATTTGAGGAAATGACTCCTATGTAACCCCAAAAAGACAGAATTCTTCCAAGAGTAGATTTCTCAGCCTTTTAATTTTAGTCTTTTTCCTTACTACAATAAACAAGCTTTTCTTAGAGTAGATTTCTCTTTCCCTCATGACTAATCAAGCTTCTTTTGAATGCATAGAAGTCTGGCTTGAAAAACCCTAGTGGTCTATCGCCAGTTGAACAGTGACAAAGGGAAGAACCATCACTTTTACTTGTGTATACAACACTGTCAGCTCTAAGTTTGTATGAACCCTGGGTTGATAAAGTAAAGCTGGTAGCCCTAGGAGTTGCATCATTCTTGCTGCAATACTGGTGCTCATCACTTTTTGGCGTCGTTGTCAGAGAGGTGTATGAGTTATATGTGATTACTGCATTCTTTCTTCCATCTCTTGTTTATGATATTCTGCTATTAGTTTCATTCAAAAGTAATTTAGTTGCTTTCTTTTCCATTCTGCATTCTTTGCTTTCCTTTCCATTGTGCAAGTAAGATTTCATTCAAGTAGTTAATTTTCATTCAGTCAATTACTTTTCATTCAGTTTGCAATTTTAATTCTGCAATCACTTTCAAAGTTTGAAAAAATACAAAATAGAACAAAAACATTTGTTTTCATGCCTCGTAGGAATAGGGATAACTTAGGGAATTTTTTGCTAAATACCCCCACTTCTTTAGATAGCCAACCTTCCCTCTTCTCAGTGGTTGTGAATTTGAGGAACCATTAGGTCAGAAATCGGAAATATTTGAAGAGCCTACAGGGGAAGAAGAAGAAGAAGAACCCATTTCTACTAACCCAATGGTTGAAAACATAAATGATAGAGGAAATAGAGAAATAGTTGAGGGTGCCTTCCCCATGAGGGAAACTAATGGGAAACTATTCCCATCCACTCTCAAGGATGTAGCATTGTGTTGGTTCATGGGTTTACCTGGGGATAGCATCATAGCTTGGGCTTAGATGCAGCAAGCCTTCAATAACAAGTATTGGGATTATTGTAGATCTAAATACACTAAAGATAAAATTTTTATGATGACCTTAGGGCATGATGAATCCCTAGAATATTATGAAGAAAGATTCCATATTAGCTACAAAAGGGCCTGGTGCACACTTGACCTTGAGTCACTGAAGCTATTCCTACTTAAAGGAGTTAAGGAAGATCTTTTGGATACCCTAAACTTATTAGCCGGAGGGGACATCTACCAGTTACCCTATGAGGATATCAAGATTGTCTTTAGAAACCATTCTAGGGAAGCTAGGAAAAAGGCTAGGGGTAGTCAACCACTGGCCAGTCCATCCTCTTCCAATGCATCCATCAAGGGTGAAATTGGAAACATGCAGGAGGATTTCAAGTGTGAGATGTTACAAACCCTTGCCTTACAAATGGACACTATGCACATTAAGATAAAACAGGAGGAAGCAGAGAGAGCCTTAGCCATTTTCTACCCTAGATGCACCAGGAGGCACCCTAGGAATGAATGTCCATTGAATTCTATTGAAATTTGCTCAATCTGTGAAGAAAAACACTCCACAGACAAGTACCCTTCTCTACCTAGATTAAAATTTGTATATTAAGGAGCTGGAGGGTTGACTAAACAACTCTCCTACACAAATAAAAGGAGACCTCATGGGCCTAGGCCATACCAGCAAGGCATGCAAGGGTCATCCCAAGCCTATTAAAACCCCTACTAAACCACATCCATTCTCTCTTGGGGCCCCCTTCTCATCCTTCTTGGTCTACACCTCCTCCTTGTTCCTTTACACCTCAATATCATTCCTAGCCAACCAGCCAGCCATTTCAACCATATGCACCGCCACAGCTTCTGTTGAATGCACCACCCCAACGGTGGAGCCCCCCATACAATAATGTTGCAACATTATTTCCTTCACCACCTACTCAACCAAAAATTTTAAACTCTACTCCACCTAAACAACGCTAGATTCACGCCCAACCAAATCCAAATCTGAACAACAGATAGGCGCAACTAGTATGCAGTGGAGAGAGATCCTATCCAGCTTATGTTGTGGAAATTTAGGAAATCAACCCAAGATCTGGGAGAGTACTCCCAGAAAACCAACCTCTACCTCCACCTAGGGAGGTTGAGGAAGAAAGAGAGGAAATCATGCCTAAAGTAAATCCATCATCATTTCCTGAGAGATTAACCCAACCACTCTAGCCTACCCCAGAAGAGACTGAACTTCTGGGAGAATTGAAAAATTTATGTGTCAAAATTCCACTTCTACAAGCTATAAAAGATGTACCTATTTACAAGTAGTTAATTAAGGAGAAGTGCTTCAAGCATCCATGGAGGTGAAAAAGAGATGCCCCTACCATTAATGTCATTGGACAACCGTGTGACTTAATGCTAGGGCAGGTAATCTGTCCAAACTATTTGGATGTTGGAAGCCCTATAGTAGATGTGAACATCGTTGGCAGCATTGTCCCACAGACTTTGATTGATCTTGGGGCTGTCATTAATGTGATGATCAAGGACACCATGCTCAAGCTCAATCTATATGGTTAATTGAGAAGGACCACAACAGTCCTGCAACTTGCAGGCCACTCCACAGTGACCCCTGAGGGGATTGTGGAGGATTTGATGGTCTCCATTGACTCTTGGGAATACCCTGCAGAAGGCTAAGCTTAATGGTTACCCTCTCATCCTTGGGAGGCCTTGTTTAAACACTACCGACTCCTACATTAGCTCCAGGGCTGGAAATGTGACTATAAAAAAAGAGCATATGTCCAAGTAGTTAGTCCTATACCCTCCTGCTTAACCTTCTTTAGAGCATGAATTACCTTTATGGTTGGAAGAGGATGAAGAGGATGAAGTTTATTCCGCCCAACTCTATAACTTAGAAACAACCAT
Source organism: Pinus taeda (assembly GCA_000404065.3). Taxonomy (NCBI): domain Eukaryota; kingdom Viridiplantae; phylum Streptophyta; class Pinopsida; order Pinales; family Pinaceae; genus Pinus; species Pinus taeda. The sequence goes on along the minus strand of APFE030182737.1, from coordinate 16,096 downwards.
GGGATGTGGACAACCGGATGAATATGATTTGATTGAACACATACACCAAAGTCCAACCCCCAGTACATTGTCCTTAGAAGAAGTAGTGAAGGAAACCTAGAACAACCATCAGATTGATCTATTATTAGCCGATTCCAACCCTATCCATGTCAAAACCATAGAATTCGGCCCTGAGAGAACTTTGAAAATCAACCCATCTCTTTTTGTTCACCAAGAAGAAAAGTTGTGTAACATGCTAAAGGAACATCTGAATGCCTTTGCTTGGAGTTATAAAGAAATGAAGGGAGTGCACCCCTTGGTGTGTACTCACCACATTTATATCAAAGAAGGGTGAAAACTAGTCCAAAAACCCCAAAGGAGGATGAATCCAGCTCTCAAAGATATAGTCAAAGAAAAACAACAAAATATGTTAGATGCATCATTCATTTACCCTCTCTCAGATAGTGGGTGGGTCTCTACTTCGGTGTTGGTTCCAAAGAAAAATGGTAAGTGGAGGATTTGTGTCGACTACAGAGAGTTAAACAAAGCCACAAAGAAGGACCATTTCCCTCTACCTTTCATCGACTAAGTTCTAGATGGCATGGTAGGGAAAAAGTTGTTCTCTTTCCTAGATGGATTTAATGGGTATAATCAAATTCAGATCAGCCCGGAAGACCAAGATAAAACCACCTTCACTTTTCCTTGGGGTAATTTTGCCTATATGGTCCTTCCTTTTGGCCTATGCAATGCTCTTGCCACTTTCCAGAGAGCAGTATTGATTATCTTTGTTGAGTTAGTCCATGGTGCATTAGAGATTTATATGGATAATTTTACACCTTATGAATGTGATTTCCAGCAGGCTCTGTCCAACTTAGGTAAGGTTCTAAAAAATACATTGAAATGAACCTATCTCTTAGTCCTGAAAAATGTAAGTTATTGATGACTGTAGGGATTGTGCTAGGTCATTCAATATCCCAACAAGGACTACAGGTGGACCAAAAGAAAATAGCTATCATCCAAAGGGTCCCACCTCCACAAAAGCAAAAACATGTCAAAAGTTTCCTAGGGTTAGATGAATACTATTAGAGGTTTATAAAAGACTTCAACAAGTTAGCTTATGCTTTATTTGGGTTGTTGGCCAAAGATTCTAAGTTTGTATGGTCAAAAAGATGTTAAGAGGCCCTAGACACCCTTAAGGACAAGTTGACCACTGCAACGATTCTACAAGGACCAAATTGGGCCCTTCCATTTTATACATGTTGATGCCTCACACAAGTCCATAGGAGAAAATCTAGGCCAGATAGATGAAAATTTTCCTTATGGCATTTACTTTATCTGTAAGACTTTGTCAAAGGTTGAACTGAACTACACAATGACTGAAAAGGAGCTCTTGACTATTGTGCATTCATTGAACAAATTTAGGCTTTACGTTATAGGTTATCAAACATTTGTACATACTGACCATGCTGCAATGAAACATTTAATGAATAAACTTGATGTGAATGCCCAGATTATTAGATGTTTGCTTTTATTACAACAGTTTGATATAACTATTGTTCATAAGCCTGGCAAGGAAAATGTTGTTGCATATTTTTTGTCCAGATTAACTTTTCCTGCAGGTGAGGAAGGAATGATTGATGACCAGCTACTGAATGAACACTTATTCACCGTTTCAATTCTCTCTCCATGGTTTGCTGACATAGCAAACTATTTTGTATCTACACAGTTCCCACCAAATTTTTCCTCCAAAGAGAAAAGCAAGATTGTGAGGAAGAGCACCCCATTCACTTGGATTAAGGGCAACCTTTGCAAACTAGGCCCGGATCAAACTCTGAGAATATGTGTCAGTGAGGAGGAAGTCTTTGACATCCTTCTGACCTATCATGATGGGCCTTGTGGAGGTCACTTTCTAGCAAAGAGGATAACGTTTAAGGTGTTACAAGCTGGTTATTATTGGCCCACTCTTCATTAGGATGTGAGAAGATATACTAGTCAGTGTTATTAGTGCCAAAGGATGGGAAAGCATACTCCAAGGGATGAAATTCACTTGCAAACTCAAGTGACTTTCGAGCCATTTGAGAAGTGGGGCATGGATTTCATTGGACCTATTGACCCTCCTTCCAAGCAAAAGTAGTACATCATTGTGTGCACTGACTATTTGACTAAGTGGGATGAAACCAAGGAAATCAAGGCAACAACGGAGGAGAAGGTGATTGAGTTATTAAGGGAAAATATCTTTTACAAGCTTAGGTACCCTAGAGAACCGGTCACTGATCAAGGTAGCCAGTTTACATCCAATATGATTGAAGACTTGTTAATCCAGCATAAGATCAAGCATAAAACCTCCACTTGCTATCACCCACAAGCTAATGGGAAAGTGGATGTGACCAACAGAGCATTGGAGGGAATTCTGACCAAAGTGCTTAGCAGTAGTAGAAACGATTAGGCAGACAGACTAGTTGAGGCCATCTGGGCCTACAATACCACCTGGAAGACCACCACTAGATTCGCACCCTATGATTTGGTATATTGGAAGAAGGACCTATTGTCCATTAAATTTGAGTACAATAAATTCAGGATGGAAACCCAACTAGATCTAGATCTCAACAATGCACAAAAGGAGAGATTGCTTGAGTTGAATGGTTTAGATGAGTTCAGAATGCAGACCCTCCTACACTGAGAGGTAAATCAAATTCAGAGGAAGATCTGGCATGACAAGAACATCAAGGATACATAATTTCAAGAAGGTGATTGGGCTTTGTTATATGATTCCAGATATAAGGAATTTAAGGTAAAGTTAAGAACTAGATGCTTCGGGCCTTATGTCATAGAGAAATGTCATGATAATGGTTCAGTGCAAATAAGAACCATAGATGCAGAGGCCATTCCTTTACTTGTTAATGGGAACAATTGAAATTTTAAAAACGGCCATTGTCAAAGCAAGAGTTCATTAATTATATCTTAATGGTATCAACAAAATAGTGATGGTGGTGGAGAAAGTCACAACTCCTACCTCATCAAGTCACTAAGAAAAATAAAAAAATAATAGAAAAATAAGGGGACTCAGGTGAAAAACTCCATGAGGCACCTGAGTCCCATTGTCGGCTTGAAAACCTCTTGAGGCAGCGCAATGGTGTCAAAAAAAGAAGAAGAGAGAAATAAAAAGATCTCTGGGTGAAAGCCTCTATTGAGGCGCCCGGGAAAGCAGCTAGGATGAAAACCTCTTGGAGGCAGAGTAGCTTTTTTCAAAAAAAAATAAGAGAAGAAAAAATTATGAAAATATTGTTTGCAGGACAATAGGAGGATGATCAGAAAAACAATGGAGAATCAAAAGGGACCTATTCAGCTCATATTTTTATTTCTCCATTCATTATCCTTCTGTTGTGGCCACCAACAACCCCCCTCCTTATGAAATGTTATTGCTAATATTAAATAAGTGGGGACCCTTAGTTATAAAATCCAAAGAAATTAAAATAGCGCTTACATTTCTTTTTCGCAAATAAAGTTACCATCATAAGCTTTGTAATCTACATCTGTATTTCAAAGAAAACCTTCCCCACCTCTTCCTTCAATGCTCTGACTCCTGCTACTAGTTTCTGAATCTTTTCTACTAAAGCTGCCTCAAATAGGATCTAGAGCTCTGGAAGCTCAATGGATGATTTCGTTATGGCCTCTTCTAGTTGTTGGCTTCACGCAGCTCCCTTCTCATGATACTACATCACTTTATTCTTTTTCTTGAACATCCGTTGGTTATTTATTTTGAGTTCATTGATGCCCAACAAATCGCGTTGCTCCCTTATCTTGAGCTCATATTTGACGCCTTAATGAAGCTCATGTAATTTCTAAAGAGGGAGCATCATAAGATTTAGGCTCAGATTCTTCAATTTTTGTGTACTCTCCCTTTCCTCTACAACCTCGACGTGTACTGATACTTCTATAAAATGGACTACTCAGAGGTTTGCAATAAGCTTGGATGTCAAAGGTACCGTGCTCGCTTACTTCACGCTTACCTGAACCATGCTCACTTGAATCACGCTTGTTTGAACCTGCAATGCTTTAAGGCCTTGCTGGACATTTATCAATACTACCCTATATTGATCCTTAATGTTCCCCCACATATCCTCCATTGAAACGCGGATGGTGTCACCAATTTCATGAAAGGCCCCCTCAATGAGGACAAAATGATCTGCACTGGTAGATTTATCTAACTTCTGATTCTTCTGTGCACCACTAGTACTTTTCCTCTTCCACTTCTTTATTATGAATGGGGAATCAACATCCTCCATGTCCACAATGGGGTATCCACCACCTTGTTCCCCTTCTTCAGTCTCCTTCTCGACATCTACCTCAATTGTCTGGTCAATGATGACCATTAGAGGTACTTTCTCTATATCTCTCTTAGCCTCTGATTTTTCAGCCTATGCACTTGAAGTGGTCTCACTTGTGGCAACCTTCTCTGTCACTTTTATAGTTTTTGGGGTAAGCCAATTACTTGATCACTTACTAATGACCATTAAGTTTTCATATTCAAACAATAAGTATGGTAGCTCATGCCATACGTTCTCCAAATATTTCTTGGTGCAGATAGAGACACTGTGAAAGTCCACTTTAAAATCAACAATGTCACTATACTATTGAAATAATGCAAGTGACAACCATGGCCTTTGGTTGATGATTGTGTGTAGAATTGTCTTAAATATAAGCCACAATATTTTACTCTCCATAACCTAGGTCGGTTCCTTAGAGGCCCACAACAAGGAAAAATTCAGAGCCTCACACACATCAGGTTCCACATTAGGGAACTTTGTATCCTCTGGTGTTCGCCATGCTACCAACAAAATTAAGAGTAATAACCATGTGTAATGGAATGACTTCCCTTCTTCCTGTGCTTCGCAGTAGTTATCCAAAAACTCCTAACAGAGAAACCTGACCCAATTAAACTGGATCCCCTTGCTGCACTGCACAACCAAGGATATGAATGGGGTGATCACTTCGTCTGCCCAAAACTTATTCATGATCTTATCAGCCAAAATATATACGAAAAAATTCACAACCATATGATTAATAGAACTTATAGCATAACCCCAGGAATTCTTGACGATGCCATAGTCATTCTTCATCTGATTTGCTAGATTTTTCTCCTGAGGTTTCCCAACAAATGCATCATTACAGTTCGCTCCCTGATGAGGAAGTGCGGTAATCCTTCATATTAACAAATCGTCAATCAGGATTCTCTCTCAAATTGGCTCACGCAAATTGTGTTTATGTTGTTGCGCCCAAAATTTGGAACATAAAGCATATTTAGCAACCCAACATGTTCAATCCCAACTACCCACTTAATTGGTTAAACCCTTGTCACTCCAACTTCTTTGTAATAACATATTGGAGGTACTTTTTGGGCTTTAATTGAGGATACTTATTGTGATCATTTACATCCTAGCCCTCCATGTGCAAGTGTGAAACCTTCATTAACAAATCTCCCTCAGTTGGCACTTCCTCTGGTAACAGGGGTGTAAATACATTATATTTGATGGCATATGCATCCTTCGTCACCATCGCAATTGGTTTCCTTGGCAGCATATAGGGTGGCAACCTAGGATTGGTTCCAGCTCAACTACGCTGATATCCACAAATATTTCGGCTAATTCTTCCTCATCCAGATCTTGGGGCTCCATTGGTTTTGTCTACGAATCCATTTTCTCCTTACTCTGTAGTTCTACAGGGATTTTCCTCAGTGATTGTCTAACCGAGGTCATTTGTGGATTCTTCTTCTTGGTCGTTGATGTTGTGGTATTAGGCTTAGTTCTTGGCAGTCTAGGTGCAGTAGTATCCGATGGATATGAGGTGGTCCTAATGAATTCTCACCCTCGACTCAAAAACTCCTGCTCAAGCTTCTTCTAACTCCAACCAAACATGTAGCAGAATGCTCGGCTCACACTTAGGTGCAAAATCTCATAGAGAATTCTCAACAAAAATAGTGTCTAAATGTGGACCGAGTTTCCATATTTATATCCTTTTTCAAATTCAAACCACTCAATTCCCCTCATATATTCCTCATAAATGCAGATTTGGCAGCATATTTTCACATATATGACTCTTAAATGTGTTTCCCCCATCGATTTTAACAAAAATTTCCCTGTCAAATCATCCCCAATGGTCTTATTGTGGATGAACTTCATCAAAGCCCTCCCTGGAGTGTAGTTACCCCTTCTTTGTCGCAAATTTCTCCACCTACACCATCCTCTTGAATGCCAAACAACCCTCCTTCTTCGACAAGGTCATTCATTGGCAGAGTACTTTACAGTCCCATGCTTCCTTCCAACTGCATGTAGCACTAAGACTGTCCTACATTCATATAGTCGTCATGTTGTCCCCAAGACGAAGTGGTCCCTGTAGAGTTTCAACCTACTCACATTTACTCCTACTCTCCATTCAGCTCTATGAGTTGAAATACGCCACCATCCTGGACATCCCTGATAACGTATGGGCCTAGCCAATGCATCTTAAACTTACCAGGAAACTGCACGAACTTACTATCAAACAAGTCTCTACTCATAAAAGTTCACTGCTTAATATGCCTTTTCCATATATTTTTGTACTTGTTGGTGAAATCCTACAAGAAATTGATCTTCTTCTAGCTTGAGCAGTTGTTACAATCTTTCTTCCATAATATCTTTTCCTTCCATCTTCATGACTGTTGCAATTCTAAGACTGGGTACTATATATTGCATTGGCATTACAGCTTCCTGTCCATATGATGAGCCTCATCATTGGGTAATTATATGGACCTTAATTCACCTCCTAGCTTGGTCGAACCAACTATTCTCACAACTTATTGCATACTTTTGATTATATTTTGTTTATAAGATGAGTTAGAGTTGGATATTTTGTTTTGTGGTCTAATGTGCATTTAATGCAAGATTAAAGGATAAAAGAAAGGAATTTTGGAAAAGACCTTGGTCAAAACTCGAATGGGACAAGGGAGAGGAATTATAGGAGGGAAATCCTCCTCATTTACTACCCCTCCATTCGAATACTCCTCCATTAGCTCGAAGTGCAAACATCCAAATCACAAAGACTAGAAGCAGTTGAGCAAGTGAAAGTCAAAGCACCATTTTATCTCGAGTTTCGGAGCAAAGCCTCCCTAATTTTAAGGAAGTCATTGGAGACTTCAGATGTATAAGTAGAGAGGCCTAAGACCTCAGTAGGATTCGGATTTTTTATTGTAAAAATCTACTTTATTTTCGAGCTGCAAGACTTGTGACAGTTTTTTATGTAATGCATGGTTTTGATAATAAGAATGATTTTTGTTGTGAGCCAACACTGAGTTAACTTAGAGGGCTAAAGCTCTTGGGTTAGGTCCCAACCCTAGCAACCAAGGCTCCTCTTTATTGTACATGTATGCTAGCATAGATTCATGGTTTAATTGTTCATTTGCTTAAGTAGCTGCATTCCATTACAATAGTGTAGAGTAGATTGGTTGTGTTTTAGTTTGCTTCCATTTGTGCCTTCTTTCAATTAGCAGGTTATCAAGGAGAAAATGATCACCATAAGGTTGTCAGCAGGTGTCTCGGCCTCACCTCCTCCCTATGGGACCATGAATTGAGGAAGAGACCCTTCAGCAACCCCAAAAACACAGATTTCTAGTTCTTGCATGAAGTTTGTTGTCATGATTTAGTACTTGGTTCATTTCATTGTCATCTTCTTCCATCACTCTCTTTCTGTAATAAGATCTCACTCATATTCGCATTCCCTTCAGCACTTTCTTCGTGCATAATATGGGAAACTAATTCATGCTTTTTCGTGTCACATAGCAGACGAATTCATTTCAACGTTTGACTTTATGCGCTTCAAATATCCACCTTGATCTATCTTGCTTGATCCAATGGCTATCGCGTCACCCACTTGCCAACTAGCTTGGCCGATCTCCACCATTGATCAATATCGCATGATCTAATGGCTATCACGCAATATCACATGAATTCTTGCATGATACTTTATGTGCTCCAAATCTTCATCGTGATTTGTCTTGCTCTCGATCCAACAATTATCGTGTCACCCGCTTGCCAACTAACTTGGTCGATCTCCACTATTGATCAATCCTACTTTATCTAACGGCTTTCGCACATTCTTGCCATCTCGCATGAATTCTTGCACGACCAATATTGGATCAAGAGCACGCAAGAGAAGTGGTTTTCTCGTGCTACATGTCACCCACCTAGGCTAATCACATAAAATTTAGGAATTTTTCTTATAGCTCTGAGGGCGCACGAGAAACTGCTTACCACCTATGAAGACCGCTCCATCATTCCGCACATTTTCCAGCCTTCTACCGACACGTGACTTTATGTGATCCATCCTGTTAGTGTCTGTATTTTTAGCCTGACACCTGGATCAAATATGCTCTTACAAGGTGTTTTTAGGGTGCCAAGTCAAATTTTTGTCATTTTAGTGAATCTTCAAATAAAAATTTGATCATTGGTTGTTGTGTCTAGGTCACTGCAGCTCCCTTCACTTACTCATGGTATTCATCATTCATCATGTTCATTTACTTATTCGAGGTACCATATCTTCATTTAAGTGTCTTGGGTCATGAAATGGTTAAATTCCTCATTTTAGGTCATGGTCTAGGGTTTCACTCCATGTGTCATCATGCTACCATATGTTGCCAAAAATATGTCCATCATGTGATTAAGTGGGTAAAGGGATTTAGCAGCTTAGGGAAGGGAAAATAAAGGTAAAGTTAATGTTTTATTTCAAATAAGGCAATGTTGCAGTACACTACCTCGCCTCATCATTTCTCATAGGACATGTTTTATTCAAAATATGTTTCCAACCAAATGGAGAAGTATTTTACAAATGTGAAAGAGGTTTGTGTCCACTATAGTTCAAGGGTTTGGAACAGGTGATGGAATTTCTTAAGGACTCTATTATGTATCAAACATCCTAATCTTTCCAATGGTACCTTCATCTTGTTTTTTGGATTAGTGGAAGGCATCCAAAAGTGCTCTACAAGTTGGCACTGCGCTCTTGTCAGAGAAACCCTGAGTTTTTGGAGTGACCTTGAAAAAATCACTTTTTCTACCCCATGGAGTGTCCAAATTACATGCTTGAGGTGTCCATCATATATCAGACTTCAAGATATTTCCAAAGAGCTATCAAACTCTCAATTTGGAGTAGTGTAAGCCCCCCAAAAGTGGTTTGGAAGATGGCATTGCACTACTTTTAACTACGCTACGCTTATGCCAGAGTAGCCCAAAACTCATCCAAATTCACCAAAATTTTGATTTTAAAGCTTGAAAACCTATTTATTGCTATTCTAAGCTTGCGCATAAGTAATTATAAGTCTTTTTATCACCTTTTTCCTTTGGCAAGATGAATGAAAATGCAAGTTCTCTTCATCTAGGGTTTAGGTGAAATTTTCATGTTGCAAGCACTAGTGTAACTGATAGTTTAGTTAGTTTTGATATTGGAAACATGTAAATATTCCACCTCACACCTTTGTACATGTTTAAAATTCCTTTTGATTCACTAAATAATTTATCAATCATCAGATTGCCTCACCCTTACCTAGACCCTAGCTCATACCTAGCATTTTGAGTAGATTTCCTAGGAGCTCTATTTTTTAATTTCTCCTAATCATTTATTTCCCTCATTTCACTCCATTTAAACTTCCTAAGTTTTCTACCACCCATATCCATTTCCCAAAATTCCCCTATCATCATCTCTCTTCCCTAACTTCCTCATTTCATCATTTCTTCCGTGAGAAAGAAAATAGTTAGCTTAAGACTAAACAGTTAATCATGGAAAAAGAAAAAGCCAAGTTACTGCAGTAGGTTGGAAAAGGCAAGGAGATCATAGAATTAAGTGAGCCTGAAGGATAAAAAGGTACAGGAAAGAGGAAAAGGCCAAGAACAATGGGCCTAAAGAAGGCATTGCAAGAAGAGCAAGAGCACATTCTGTTGAATAAAGACCTTGACCTAGACGAAAGGATTGCCCTAGAGGTACATCAAGATAAAGAATATTGGCTTAATAGGGTGAATGAACACTTGGAGAAGCTCCTAGAGAAGGCAAATAGAGACAATCAAATTCTCAGACACATGGCGCATCACTATCAAGCTCAAAACATGATCGCCAATGTAAAAGTAAAACAACTTAAAAGGGGAATGAGAGAGAGTGATGGGTAGGGGAGAGAGAGGGGGGAGGGAAGGGAGAGAGGGCAGAGGATAAAGATGGATTTGGATGGGGAGAGAGAGGGAGGGAAGAACAAATACATAGAGTGTTGAAAAATGGGCAACAAGAAATGTTAAATTTAGAATGTGCTAAAAATAGACCTGCTAAAAATAACATGTCTAAAAATAGCAGTTTGGC
>APFE030182731.1:189033-214511 GCA_000404065.3 Pinus taeda | reverse complement strand
TTTTGTTTGAGACTTATCAATTGGCTAAAAAAAGTGTTGTTTTTTGTATCCTCATAATGTGCCATCAATTCTTCCGTAAAAATTGCCCAAGTTATAAATTTTTTACGAGAGCAAAGCCATTGATACCATACAAACTGATTTGGTTCCAAATATAAAGTTGCCATACGTATCTTTTGTGTGTTTTGCACATTATTGAGATCGAATAACTGCTCCATCTGTAATATCCATGTGGCAGGATCCTTGCCATCAAACTTCCTCATATCGATTTTTGGAATATGGTGATTCTTTGATCCAACATTAGAGTCTATGGAATCATGATTAACATTTCTTTTGTTCTCATCATGAGTTTCCTTTAGTACCCTTTCACCCTTATTGACCATTTCTTGTAGCAACTTATTCATATTTATCTTCAATTCATCCATCTTATCATCCATGCCATAAATTTTAGCTTCTACGCCTTTCTTTAAACCATCCATCTTAGCTTCTACATCTTTCCTTAAACCATCTATCTTAGATTCTGTTTCTTTTTGTGCAAGTGACACTTGTCGCACTTGTTCTTGTAATTTTGATATATCATATAGCATTTCTTTTTCTTCTTCATGAGTCATGCTAGAGCTTCCAGGCTCCTTACTAGGCATTTGCATTTTCTTTCCTCAGGGCATCAGTTACCGATAATAATGCCTTTATGCCCTTTGAATTCCTTCAAAATAAATTTTCAAACCAAGCTTAAGCAAAAATTTAAGAAAATCTACACACCTTTTTTCACTTTGTAGGAGCTTGATATTGCCTCTGATGTATCTTTGTACTTTCCAATCATCTAGTTCTGAATTTTTGATCCATAGTAGCCCTTTATGTCCTCTATCCAATTCCACAAGTCTGAACCAGATTGGTTTCTCCAAGGAAGAGTTATGTGAATTCTCCCACAGTGACTAGATTATAGACTAGTTCAATAGAGCTAACTTGTACAACGTGTCACGAGTCACTGTTTCGACTTTTGGCTCTGAAAAGTTCATAAAAGAAACTATAGTCTGTCCTCTTTCTTCAAATTCTTACAAAATTTCAATCCGATCCCCAGAGAGAAAATTATGACGATTTTCCCCAGGTCACCTGTTTGGAATGTAATTCAGGAGTCTGCAAAAAGACCAACTTCCTCAGATCATATCTCCGCAAATTTCCCGTGAAATCCTCTGAAATTCGGACCCAAGGTTCAGCGTGATTTCTTCTCAAATGGGTTTTTTTTCCGACTTCTGAAACGTCACAAAAAAGAAGTTATAGCGAAAATTCCACGATGACCTGTTTGGAGCAGCGAAACCCTAGAATCCAAAGCTCTGATACCAAATATTATGAAACCAGCTCAAGAAAAGATAGAAAAGATAGATCAACGACTTAGAATTCAGCCTCTTCGTAGGGGAAACCTCCTTTACATTACATAAATGAACAATTATTGGATGATTCATATGACAAAACCTCCTTTCTATATATAGGAGTCTAAGGAGTCACAATATAAACCAACTGACCTAACAATAATAATATAAAGCCACAAAAAATAACAATAGAGGGATTCTATGGGGCACAGTAATAACAATATGGGGGCAATAGGGGCACAACAATATTAATAAGGGGTATAACTACAATAGTAATGGGGTAATCACTAGTATTATAGGGACCCAACACAAAGAGTCTCATTGGAATATATTTTGGTAACTTGAAAGGGCAAAGCTCACACCCATAGATCATGATTTCTGTGTGGTTCTTGTATAGATACCAATCACCTATTCTATACTGCTTGGAGAGCTAAAGGATCTTCTTCATATCGTCACTGATCCTAGGAGGGGAAACTCTTGTTAATAAGGTAGTTGCTGGATGAACAAATTGATCAATGAACTCATTGTATGAGTAAGGGAACTCTAAGGATGCATGGAAAATGGGACTCCAAAAGATGATAGACCTAGGATTTCCTTTGGTATCAAGTTTCATGACAGGGAAAGGGAAGTTCTCTTACTAATAATTCAACATAAGATGATAAATGAAGGTGGTGTATTTGAAGACTCCCTCATTGTCCAGTCTCAGGAATTGGTCATGAATCTTGTTAGCAATATAGGAGGCATAATCATACTTAACAGCAAGGGGTTGTCCAGGAGTAAAAATTGACAACAACACTAGGGTTACCTCATCAACAAACTCACTAGTGTTAAATCCCATAATTAAAGATATCATATCAACAATGAGTGTTCCCATATCTATGAAAAAAGTTTGCAGATAAGGAGGTGGGCCCTTGGGCTAATGTTTCTGTAACATGAAAGTATGATAGATGCGATTCAATTCTGACTAAGACAATTGAGTGGATTTCTCAAGTAAATATCCAATGGAAATGGGAGTGAGAGCTTTACTGTAGTGGAATTGCAACATTTCGTTGATGAATTGAGCATTTATTGGGAAGAGGATCGTTTGGCTTGGGGACATAACTTCTCTGTGGTTAGGGTCATAATTGGCCTAGCATTGATGAATTATATCAGGGAAAACATGGACTGAGGGGAGAAAATACATGGGAAGGTTAGATTCCCACAGTCCTAGGATGTTAGAGCTATTCAGATAGTTGTCTCTACTTTAGCAAAATACTTTAAGGTGGTTTTTATCAGTAGATAAGTCTTTTATCTAGAAATCTTTATCTGCAAGAGGTAGATAGTCTAAATCTTTATGAGGAGCATTCATGGGTGCAACAGTTAAAGCCACAGGGGTTTCCATTTCTGGTTTTTGTGGATTCAGAAAAGGAATTTGAATTTTCTGTGAACAATGGGCAAAATAGCAGGTCTGCGAATTGATATGGTGAAACAAAGATTGAGTTGTACTGAATTTTAGTCTTTCTTCAGTGGAATTATAGTGCAAAAACAAGACTTGCAGGGTTTTTGGCAAAAATTGGATAAATACCTGTGTTTGGGGAATGAACAGTGCAATAAAATGTGCTGGTAGTGGCTAACAAGTTCCAGGCTATGTCGGCTGCAAGTTTCTTAGCAAGGTGGCGGTTGGAAACCTCGGACAGATGACCTTGACGTTCTTTTCATGGAAGCACAGGTTTGCAGTATGAAACAATGAAAATGACATTTGTTGGTTTTATTAACAAAGTCAAGGTTGGCAAGGGTTTTTGGTTTTCAGACGGATGACGTGCATGGGAAATGATGTTTTGTTGTATACGAGACAGTGGTAAGCAGTTTGGTATCACACTGCTTTTGGGGATGGGCAGTAATGGGCCTCGGACCAGCGATTCCGCAAGATGCTTGATGCGTGGCGAAGGCGCTGTGCGGAAACTGTTTGGTGATCAGGCATTAACACGTAGTCACCAAGGGTCGCGCGATATCGTTAATAACCATCGGATGTGGAGAGTGCGATCAGACGGCTGATGGGAAGCGCAATGTGCCAGGGTTTAATAGTGGTGGGCCCAACACAATTGAGAACTAATTAATCATATTAGGGTTGTTGTGAATGGATGGAGAGGTTATTCATTAACCATGAGGGTTAATTAATCCCTTTTCATGTAGCGGGAGGATTAGGCTATTAACTAGTTACGGGTTAACTAGTTAATCCGGGTTAACATGTGTTTATGATTATAATTAACCGAAGGGGTAGGGTATATAGATTTTAAGGATTTTCCGTATATTTAAATAATAAGGGAAAGGGTGAATATGTGCGGGATTTATATAATATAAGTTAGAAATTAATATGAAAAATGTAATGAAAAAGCGCTTAGTAAAAACATTAGAATTGTGCATTTAACTTAGGCTTAAATGGAAAAAGGGTTTTCTATGTGATATTGTGTATTTTTCCTAAGTAAAATAGGATTTTATTTAGGAAAAGACTTATGAAGTTGAATAAATGATTTATGGATGGTTTTAAGCACTTAGGCTCTTTTAAATTATTGGGCCGAGGGTCTAGTCCCTCCAGAAGTCAGAGAAATGCTCTGAGCCCCTCCAATTTAGCAAATACCTTAGTACTTAAGGGAAATTAGTGAATAATTAGGGAAAATAAGAAGGGGAGTTAATTATTCTTACTTTGCTTTGCTTGAGATGCTTTCAATGTAATGTATGCCTTGGACTTGTGATGAAAATGAAAGATTAGCACATTTAAGGACATTATTCATCACACATAATTCTGCAACATCCACTGCCTACCCTACCTACTTTAACCTAGCATTTTTTATCCTTCATTAGGGTGCACTTAAACTAGAAAACCCTCTTCAACTTTCTTTTCTTTTACATAATGATATCTATCTAAATCTACACTTATTACATCCAAGGGCTCAGATTAAACTGTTGAGTTCCTTTTATTCACTCTATCTATCTACTTATTTGCCAAGATTAAACTGTTTCGTTAGATATTTTATTCTCTATTTCTACAACATGAAATTGAAAAATGAATGAGCCAAGTTTAAACAGTTTGACTATTCATAAATTGTGGCATAAGTAACAAGCTGCACACAATTGCTTATTACACAAAAGTAAAAAGTAGTGGCATTTAGACTTGCACACTTTCCTGGTCTATTTTTGTTTGGGGTTCATTTTCTCTCATTTTTTGACCATCTTTATTCTTTTTTCCTTTTGATTTTTCTTTTAGGGTATACCCTCTTTACATTTTTAAATTTTTTTATTTTTTTTGAAAATATGTAAAACCTTTGCAACAAGAAAATGTATGAACATATTACATAGCTCATTGAGTCAATCATGACATATGACACCTATTGGTATAGGGGCCTAACACTCACCACAGTCAGGGAATCTAAAAGACAAGTAGAAGAAGTATAACAATTTGACAATGAATGGATCAAGATAGAGCTGGTCATACTTCCAAAATTTACTGGTAAAAAAATTATTTCTTGGGATTTTCCAAAATGAAACATTTTCTTTGATGTAAAGAGTTCATTGAGCATTGGTCTAATAATCCATATGAGCAAGTATGTGATGCCTTAATATTAGATCTTATAAAACATGCATTGGATGATGAGTCCTTGTGCAAGGTAGCGACAACTACATCTTCCTAGGCAAGGAAAATTTTAGGGGCTAATATTCACCCATGGGCTAATTTTCTAAACTTTTTCCAAAAAAATATTCACTAATTTCCATTTTTTTGTAAAAATTATTCACCCAAATTTTATAGAATGAAATTATTTTACCCTAAAAATCGCCAAAAAACTATATATAGACTATATAAAAATATTATAAATTTGAATGTTTTTACAAAAATATCTCCAAACATTTTATAGATTTCATATTATGGACTAGTGGGATTCACCAAGGTTTCTAAAATTTAAGATAAGTTTCCATACTTAAAATTTTCATTGTTCCTAGGAAGCATGGAAGACCTTAGAAGTAGAATTTGGTATAAAGGAAAGTGACATAAAGCAACAAATTATGTTACAATTACCTTAACTGGAATGGGCCTTTTCCATTGGTTGGGTTGTCATATGAACCCATGTGAAGCAAGATGGAATCAAAGTTCATTGAAAAACTAATGTTATGAACATAATTGTGTGTTTTTAACATGAGGAAATATTTGTTTCATCCTTGTCATCCTTTTAGAGACACCTCCCTTGGAAGCTACTCAAATATGCATGAAAAATATGAAAACAAGTGATGTTAAATTTCACTTTCAATAACGGTGAGGTTGATAAATGAGTACATTTATAGAACACTAGATGAACTGGTCCGAGGATCAATAAGTGATAATCCCAATATCAATAATTTGTAGAGAATACTAGTCAAATATTGTATCACTAAAGTTTGGAACTTCTACAATGCTAGTCAGTCCAACTAGGTTGGGAAAAAGGACTTCTACAAAGTAGAAGATGGAACGAAAGAACTTCTACAAAGTAGAAGGTTGTTCCATTTCCCTGGACACGTTTCAATGAAAATCTCTATACTTATAAGGATGTAAGACATCATATCCTTCCTAAGAGAATGATAAGAAATATACATTTTATGGGTGTCAAAACATGTTGAAACATTTAATAGGATGTTGTATGAAAATCTATAACATGCAGGACACACATACCTTTCTTGTCTCTCCTAATGTGGGATAGACAAGTGTACAACAAATACCAAGTCAACCCTCTAAAAGCTATCCACAAAATGTCTTTCAACTATCCACAATGAACTCGATTAAAGTCTTGACTTAGATTTGTACTAGGGCCAAATTAGGCATTCTTTACTATCCTAAAAAGCTCAGTATTCACCACATAATAGACTTTGATTTCAACTCTGAATGGGCTCAAATACTATCAGATACAAGGTTTTAACTTCACTGTTAGAATGGTCTCACAATTCATCACAAAACATGCTTGGAATTTATCTTACATAAGCTCATATTCACAAATTCCATAGAGATGGTGTTCCACTAAGAGCTTGTTCAAGTATTGACCTAGTCACTATAAGGTTTGATAGGGTCTTAGAAACATGATTGAGATTGGTTTGGTGTAACTGGTCAAGTGTGCGACTAAAAAAATGTAACAAATTCTATCATAAAAACTGTTGAAAGTATGAAATTCTATTTTTGTAGCTAGACCATCCATTAGAATATGACAAAATATAATATCAATAGGTTGGAATAATTTTGTTTCTACATAATTATCTAACTGATCAGTTTGGTTCATATTAATAGTTTCTTATTAGAGTACACTACTACACTAAAACATTATTTTAAAACGAAATTATCGTGACAATTTTAATAGTCTTAATTAAAACAAAAGAACCTTAACTATTTTAATTGTTTTTTGTCTTAATTAACATAAAAGAAAAAATATTTATGGCGGGACTTTATAGCATGTTGAAAATGCTAGGGCAGAAAGAGAATGTGCAAGCATGTTCGAATTCCTTCATTTGGGCAAGCTCTTCATGATGGATAGTTCCACATCATGAGGGATACCAACAAAATAACATCCTTCCATCCATTTAGAGATGCCCAAATCGATAGGCAACATTAGAGCAGCATTTGAGAATCCCCTTCAACATTGGAGCATCCCCTCCATGTTGAGATCAATTCCCAGATAGATAATCATAGTCTACAACTACACAGGTAACAGTAAAGGTAGCCACTAACCTTTTACGAGTAGAGGTAGGGACAAAGACGACAATCATACCCAACAGAGATAGGGGTAGATGTAGAAAGCATACCTAGATAGAGAAGACATGACAAGCATAGCCAGATAGAGAATACACATAGGAAAAGACAATGGCAAGCATACCCAACAGATATAGGGGAATACACAGCAAGCCTACCCAGCTAGAGAATACACATTGGAGAGACAATGGCTAGGGCATGCAAAATTCCCCGAGCCTGCACATCCTTTTCACTTTTAAAGTTAAAACTTCAGGGCTTCTATTGTCAAGGGAAATGAAGGGGTTTTTTAGTTGTTTGGAAGTTTCAACCTAGTTGAAAAAAAACTATTTAAGAATTTGGCAGATTTGGATCTAAGTTGAAGTGTTGTGTAGAGCAGCTAGGTAATCATGGGAATACCCAATGCGACATTCCGTCCACAGTGGGAGAGAAATCTAGCAGTGAAACCAAGAGATGTGCCAGAATTCTCAATTGCATCACTTCCACACCTCTTCTCTTCTTTGGAATTTCCACTGTATTGTGTATCTTCCATCTTTCTACCCACCTTCATATAAAACTCTAATTTTTCGACCTATATTGTAGCTACTAGATTATTAATTCTCATGTATCTTGTTTTTTTGGCACTCAAGTTCATTGTCACTAGAGTAGAGTAGTTGTGAGAGTCTTCAAAAACTTGGAGACAAGCTTGGGAATTCCTTACCTATCATCGAAGCCTATGCAAGCTATTGGGAGTCCTTGGAATGGTGAAAATTGGCCACTGATAAAGGTCAAATATAAACTAGAAGCAGTCCCCTTTCATAGCCACTTTCCAAAGCTTCGTTATTGAAGGTCACAAGTGCTAGGGGGATTCTTAGTCCTCCTTTTTGTTCAGCCTCTCCCTCTTTAGAGTGGTGGGATGATATGGGCAAAGTGATTGAATGTAGAACACATGAGGGAGCTAAGATGAAAGCCTCGGGTGGAAGCAGATGGCTATTGTTCATACAATACACTTGGCTATTTCAAAATGCTCCACAAACTCTACCTCTAGCTCTTACAAGGTGCTGGCGATGATGCTATGGCTTTTCCTGTTGCCCTCTCTCTATCGGATCCAAAACGGAAGAATCATGCTATTGGTAAAGAACCAGACTGTGAGGTGTGTTTGGAGGCTTGGTGCTCACAGTTTTACCTTGTTTATAAACACACATAATTATTGAAAATGATTTGTTCCCGCAGGAACGGAGATCCCGAACAAAGGTACAAATATTTCAGTACCTAGTCCTTAAATGGGAGTTTTCCATTTTGATTGGGCTATTCGTTGGCTTCATTGCAGCCTTTGAGAACCTGGAAACACCAAACATTGCAGGCTTGGAATTCCATATATTGTCTCAATTGATATTGCAAAGCAGGTACAAACTATAGTATGAATTCTCTTTACATTCATAATATAAATTGCTTTCCCTATTTTTCCTCAATTCAAAGCATTAGGATTAGCTATTGGTATAGAGAATGAGTATTCTCGGCTCCAACGAATAAATGGGAAGTGGAACGTCTAGACTTAAATCAGGAGATCATCATGGTGAACAACACTATAATTTTGATTGTCTAGTATAAATTCTATAATACAAGTAAATTTTAATTGTTGTTGTCCGTTGGAATCTCTATTGGGAAATTGTATTGAAGGTGTCAAATCTTTTCCATAGCTTTAAATTTTTAGTTGATAACAATAACCTTATTGGAGGTGTTTGACTAGTTACACACCCACCAATAGCCCACAAAATTCATGAATGCACTTTTTCAAATGAATCAATATCGATGTTCATGTTAGATATCCTTAATCTGCAAACAAATGTATGGATTACAAGAGTTTCCATTATTAACATGGTACCCATTTGAAGATGATTTTTCTTATCATTGAATTTGATATTAATGTCATCTTATCTATTAGCAAAATACTCTCCTAGAATCGATATTTTGTGAGGTTTATTAAACATCTAGACAAAGTATGCCTCTAAATTAATTTGTGTAGTTAATGTTAGATAAGGAGTATCAGGTATAATTTGAGACATTCATCACGATGTCCTTGCCACTAAAAGCATGATCATCAAGAAGTTAAGACTTTGTTGAGTAGCTTGGAGATTATCCATATCCTTTACGATCATGGTGGATATAAGGTTTCATGCTAGATATAAATACAAGTATGAGGATTACTTGAAATTATCCCCTACCCAAAAAGTATTCTCCTACATTTCGGGATAAGGTTGAGTTCTCTAATTTTTTATTGAAGTTATCATTCTCATTATCTCTAGAAAAGTAGAACACTAATATCTCCAATGAAGAAGGATTTTGTATTACAGGTGGGGTGAGAATTTATTATTATGGGTCTGTTAAATTTTGATTAACGTGTTCTTTTCTTAGGAAAATCATTTCAATGATCTACATCAACCCATGAATTAGTCTCAAATACATTATCTAATTGATAGTAACTGAAGAAATAACATAAACAATAAATGAGGAAGACAAGCAAAGACAATAGAACACAAGGATATGACTCAATCCAGGGAAAAACCCCTATATGGGAAATCCCTTGATTAAATCTTCTAATGATAAATATCAAATGACCAGCATAGATAGATAGATAGATAGATAGATAGAGAGAGAGAGAGAGAGAGAGAGAGAGAGAGTACAAGAATTCACAGTCAAAATTGACTTGCTAATGTAGAGATCCAATAGTACAACACTTAGATAAATAGATGGCTCAAAATGCAAACCTAATGAAAAACTGTTGTAGAAGCTTGATCAAGTCAAGGTTACATTTAGTCCACCATAGTCTCCCTTAACATGATCAAAATGTCTCCTTTTGACTGCTTCAATATTAGTGAGAACACATGTCACTCTTTGTTTCCCTTTGCGTCCTTTCTCAATAATTTTACATGCCTTCACAATGACCCTACAACAATCTCATTTCTACAACAAGGAAGATCGATCTTCTAACCAAATAAAATACCCCTAATTATTGTGCTTCTCCTTGGAGTGATTGCGGCAAGGGTATGTGATCCTACCTAGCCTTCTCAGCTAAGTCAAATAGTCCCTCCACCTAACATATATCCTTCCCTTTATAAAACTGAGGTATTCATTGAAGGGAGTAGCATGAGGTTAGGCATCAAAATTGTAGGTTTTAACCCCATAAAAAAATTACTTGCATACAAATTCTAAAACACAGAAATTAAACAATGCAAGAGCATAACAAATAAAACACATATACACAAAGATTTTTCCCTAGATCCCAAAACTGGGACTACCAACTTAAGTTCCTATTATGTTCCTTTCAATGTTACAATAGATATTTATACAGGCCAAAGCATCCAATACCATGGAACAAAAACCATCGTGTCCAAAACCATTGACTGAAAACCATCGTGTCCAAAACCATGTGCAAAAATCATGCACAAAATCATAGGTAGTTCCGTCGAACCTAACATAGGGTCCAAAACCAAAATTTTCTAGGGCACTACCCCGAGCACCATAGAGTGGGGTTACCTGCACCCCTCAATACCCCTGTGGCTCCCCCTGCTATGCAATCGGTGCAACGAAGGGGGGACTCTGCCCCCCTTATAACCCTCTGGTTAAGTACGTGGGCTAGTCATGGAAAGAATAGAACACAACCCAACATTCTCCCACTTGTTATTTTCTTTCCACAGTGGGCAACAAGAGAGCTTAGTCATTTATCTAGCCCTGCAATTCCCATTGTTTCTCTACACCAAGAGAACTTATCAAAGCTCACAGATTTTGTCAATGCATCTGCAGTATTCTTCAAAGTGTCCACCTTTACCAGCAACACATTTTTTTCTTCTATCATATTCCTCACAAAGTGATACTGAACATAAATGTGCTTTGTCTTGGAATGATATGCAGGGTTCCTTGCTAAGAAAATTGCACTTTGGCTATCATAGTCTATCCTTATAGCTCCCTATACTAACCCCATATTTGAACACAATCTCTGCAACCAAACTACTTCCTTGCTTGCATGAGTGGCTGCCATGTATTTTTCCTCTGTAGTTGATAGTGCCACTACAGATTGTTTCTTACTTATCCAACTAATTGCACCTCCAAATAGGTTAAACACATACCCACTTGTAGATATTATCTGATCAAGATCTCTAGCCCAGTCTGCATCAAAAAAGCCAGGAATATCCAACACTCTGTCCAATCCCGTTCTTCCTTAGTAGCAGAAACCATAATCACTACTGCCATGCAAATACCTAGAAACTCGCTTCACTACTGTTTAGCGCTCCTTCCCTAGTTTTGATATAAACCTTCTCAATACTCCCACTGCATGTGCAATGTCTATTCTAGTACATACCATCACATACATCAGGCTACTGACTACAATTGCATATAGAAGATGGGACATGTCCTCTTCCTCTTCTTGTGTCTTGGGAGACTATTCAACAGATAACTTTACACCTGGAGGAATAGGAACGTTCATTGGTTTACTATCCTACATATTAAACCCCTGCAATATTATCTCGACATACTTCCTCTAGTTTAATCAGAGCTTCCTCTTTACCCGATCTCTTTTAATTTCCATGCCCAAAATATATTTTGTAGCACCAAGTTCTTTCATGTTGAATTTGGAGGACAAATGGGTCTTCAAATCCTGGATAATTTCTTTGTCATTTCCAACTAGCAACATATCATCCACATACAAGACTAGATAAATAACACGGTGACCAATTAGTTTGAAATACATACAGGGATCTTATTTCCTTCTGGTGAAGCCAAGTCCCTATATAAATGTATCAAATTTCTAATACCACATCCTTGGTGACTGTTTTAATCCATACAGAGACTTCTTTAACTTGCATACCAGTTCTTTCTTACCCTTCACCGCAAAACCTTCAGGTTGCTTCATGTAGATCTCCTCTTCTAGATCCCCGTGAATAAATGTTGTCTTCACATCCATATGTTCTACCTCAAAATCAAAAGTAGCAACAATAGATAAAAGTAATCTTATAGAAGTTACCTTGGCAACAGGAGAAAAAATATCACCAAAATCAATTCCTGGCACTTGGGAATAACCTTTTGCTACTAATCGAGCTTTGTATTTCTCCACCTTTCTTTCTACATTTGTCTTCTTCTTGAACACCCATTTGCTGCCAATGGTTTTACTTCCATCCTGCAACTCCACTAGATCCCAAGCCTCATTTTTGTGCAAAGATGCCATTTCATCAACCATGGTCTGTTTCCATAGTTTTCCATCCTCTAAATCTACTACTTTCTTCACAGTTCTAGGATCATCATCAGTAATAGATAAAGAAAAATTTGAACAGAAAGTAGATGGACTATACCTTTCTAGCTGCGTTCTTTCTCGAACTGATCTTCTCACACCCGGAGTTTGTGGTTGTTCATCTTCTGATTCCTCCTCTGCTATAGAGTCTGATTCTTCCTCCTTTAAATCAAACTCTATCTTCTTAGGTTCCTTTGGTTGGACTTCATGTTTAATAACATCTTTCCCCTCTCTAAACATCACATCTCGGTTGTACACAACCTTCCTTGTTGCTGGGTTCCAAAGCTTATACCCCTTTAAACCATCCTTATATCCAATAAAGATGCACTTTTCAGATTTACTATCCAAATTGGTTCATTTCTCGTTTGGAACATGTACATATGCATCACATCCAAATACCCTCAGATGTGAAAGAGAGGGTTTCTTACCTCCATACCTCTTGTGGATTCTTATCCTCTAACACTGATGAAGGTGATCTATTGACTAGGTAACATGTTGTCTCCACCACCTCTGCCCAAAATTCTAATCCTAACTCGGCACCACTAAGCATGCTTCTTACCCTTTCCATCAACATCTTGTTCATTCTTTCTGCAACTCTATTTTTCTAAGGTGTACAGGTAGTAGTCTGCTGCCATGATATACCACACTTCTTACAGAATTCTTCAAATTCCTTACTACAAAACTCTCCACCGTTATCTATCCTCAGCGCCATTATCTTTGTCTATTTCTGGTTTTCCACCAGAGCCTTAAATTCTTTAAACGTGTCAAAAACTTCAAATTTCTTCTTAAGGAAATATATCCATGTATTCCGTGAGAAGTCATCTATAAATGATAAACAATACATAGACTTACCCCGTGATGGAACCTTCACAGGTCCAAACACATCATTGTGCACAAGCTTTAATATCTGTTTCGCCCTCTTACCACCAGAGGGGAAACTCACTCAATTCTACTTCCCATATACACAATTTTCATAGAAATCAAAATCCAGAGAGCTATTAGTTATACCTTCTACCATACCTTCACCATGAACTATTCAAAGGCCCTTCTCTCCAATATGTCCAAGCCTTTGATGCCACAACATGGTCTTCTCTCCAGATACCACTAGATTTTCTACTCCACTTTCAAGAACCACATAACTGTTACACCCATCAACAATAGTGGTACCTTGTAGCCTGTATAGGGTTCCAATCCGAACTCCCCGCATCAATACTAGTTCTCCCGGAACCATCTTACAGGTATCTTTCTCGAACACTATTTTTACACCTGCATCATCCAAATTTCTTACAGAAATCAGATTTCTAGCCAATGTAGGAATATGTAGGACACCTAGAAATGTTCTAACCCTTCCACCTTACAACTTCAACTTTACTTTTCCGTGACCAATGATCCTAGCCTTTCTATCATCCCCTAAGAAGACATCACCACCATTGTATTTCTCATACTTGTAGAAGCACTCTCTATGGGGAGTGAAGTGAAAGGATGCACCAGAGTCAATCAACCATTCCTCATGATCTACATGTGTACTTGAAGAAGCCAAGTACACATCCCCACATTCATCTGAGGTGGTTTTCGCCTCCACAGAAGGAGCATCATCACATCCCTTTCCTTTTCTAGGAGCTTTAGATTTACAAACCCTTTTGTAGTGCCCTCGCTTTTCACATTTCCAGCACACCACCTTTACTGGTTTTGCTGGAGATTTAGATCGCCACTTGATGACTTATTTTTGTTTCTGTTCTGGAACCGTCCTCGTACAGGCAAGGCATCACCATTCTGGCTCTCCATATTTTTCTGTCTCATCTCTTTTGTTAGCAAGGATGAGACTATTTCATCAAACTGCAAGGCAGTTTCATTGCTACCTATTGCAATAACCGAACTATCCCATGAATTTGGTAGATAACACAACAAACTAATGCACTTATCTTCATCTGAAATTTTGATATCAATAGACGATAACTGACTTACCACAATATTAAATGCATTCAGATGCTCTGTCACCCAGTCTCCACCTTTCATCATCAGGTTATATAGCTTTTTCCATAGGAACAGTTTATTCACCAGAGACTTAGATTGGTACAAAGTCCCTAACTTGTCCCACAAAGCCTTCGCCGTAGCTTCCCCTGATACATTCAACAATACTGAATATGAGACACACAATCATATTGTGCTATTTGCCTTTCGATCCAACTTCTTACATACTTCATCAGACATTCCCCTTAGTTTAGTACTCAAATCTACCATGATCCACTAATCTTTATCCACCAACAGATCCTCCATCTTGAGTAACCACAACTGAAAATTCTAACCATTAAATTTCTCGATCTCTATCTTTCCACTGCTCGTCATCTTCTTTCACCACTAGAATCAATCTCACAGATCTCCCACTGAACAGGGTCTACCATAGGCTCGAGTGAAACCCCTCAGCAATAAAGGCATCCCCTTGAAGTCAAAATAGCTCTGATACCAAATGTAGGTTTTAACCTTGTACATAAATTACATGCATATGAATTCTAAAACATAGAAAATAAACAATGCGAGAGCATAACACATAAAACACATATGCACAGAGATTTTACCATGGATCTCAAAACTGGGACTACTAGCTTGATTTCTCATTATGTTCCTTTCAATGTTACCATACATATTTATACATGTTGAAGCATCGAATACCATGGACTGAAAACCATCGTGTCGAAAACCATGTGTGAAAATCATGCACAAAACCATAGGTATGTTTGCCCAACCTAACATAGGGTCCAAAACCAAAAATTTTCGAGGCACTACCCCGGACCACATAGAGTGGGGTTACCTGCACCCCTCAAACCCCCTGTGACTTCCCCCACGATGCAATCGGCGCAACGAAGGGGGGGGCTCCGCCGCCTTCTAACCCCCTAGTTAACTACATGGGCTAGTCGTGGAAGGAATATAACACAACCCAATAGTAACCAAAGAAACATCCATCACAAGTTGTTGATAAGGTGTGTAGGGACGAAACACCCCCAAGTCCATAGTGAGTAGAGAACATCTGAATTGAATTTTTCTCATCATAATAGATGGCTAGCTAGATTAGAACATTTGAGAATAATTTCTAATCTTATGCATGAATTGTTTTTCATTCTATAGCTTAATAAATAGTGAGCATGTTTTTTATAATATCCATGAATTATTTGCACCACTTATAGTGTGACACATTTGTGTTTGGATGGTTCTCTCAAGCCTTCAAGACAATTTCACATTGTAAAAATCTTTCAATTCAGACCCGACCATTCATGGTCTCCTCGTAACAACACATAGTGAGTCAAAACAAACATTTCATTTTTATAATGTGAAAGGTTCTTCATATGACAACAGTGTTTTGTTACAATCTTCTAAGTGCATTGGATATTATGCAATGTAGTTGGAGGAGTAGTTGTTGTGGAGCATGATTGGAGCCTTAGGAGAGATCATCAGGTAGGTGGTCCGTTGTTTTCAATGTTCAATTTTTATCCAATGCCTTGTGGATCCATTACAAAACATTCATTTCTATATAGGTGAGAATGGTTGGAATTCATAGAAGAAAATATGTTTTATCTCTCAAATTTTTATTTAACCTCAGATGAAAATTTTCCTTCTCTACTTGGATACAAAATTCATACAAGAAAATATGTTTTATGGCTCAAAGCTTTATTCATCATTGGATGCAAAGTTTCCCTCTCTGCTTGGATGAAAAATTCTTAATTAGAGTCTGTCAATGGGGGAACTCTACTCAAGAATTATTGAAAACTCAAGATGTTGGTTTCCTTTTAATTGAATAAAAATTCTCCCTACCTTCGTTTGTTGAGTGAAAAGTGAACACCTGAAACTGTTACAAAAGAAATATTTTTGTTCCCTTGATCTTTTCTTCATCTAGCTCGAGAGGCAAGATTTTCCATTTTTGATTGTCAAAACTCTTAATTTGGGTCTGTCTATGGTATAAGTTATAACTTATCCAAAAAATATTGAAAAATCAATATGTTTATTGGTTTTGACTGAGTAAAATTACTCTCATACCTTCTTTGAATGAGTGAAAAGTGAACTTTAGCATATCCTTTGCTTGGATCATGTCTCTTTCTAGACTAAGTGCATCTTCTTTAAGTGATTTATCCACTGTACAGAACTGATGTTATTTTTATATTGGATATTATGATTTCTTATAATTGGAAAAATTAGATATTTTACTATCAAAAGATCAAATGGAGGCAACATTGCCCCTATACCTTTGGTTTTGATAACCTGAAAAATATAATGCCTAATTTGAATAACCCCATGATGGGAAGCGAGCATCAAAAGAAAAATAGGCTCTGCAATTTAGAAAATTATTAAATATGCTTAATTGGAATTGGGGCATGCGTAGAAGCAAGTTCTGTGATTTTCCTTGCTGGTTGGGTTCTATATAGGAAGGCCGAGTTATATTGTTATTCAATGCTTGGTATTTTGGATAAGTGGGCTGAGTTTCTCATTCCCTACACTAGTTGAGTTCATTGTGCATATTGGACCAATTTTCTCTTTCTTTCTCAAGTTATCATGACTCCTATTGTTGGTTGTCAATTGTTTTCTTAAGCTGGGCGTATTTTGTGTATAGTGACAAGGCATTTACCTCCATATATTAAGCTTCTATGACAACAAGTAGTGGGTGGAATGTTATCATCTTAGAGGCAACATTGAGAGAGCCATATCAATCTTACGAAGGGGTTGTATTCCATTCATATAGTTGAGCATTCTCTTGAGGATGAGTTGCTGATATGTTGTGGTTGTTTGCTTCCTATAGTTGATTATGAGTTCACTGTATTTTGGCATTTCTGTGGCAGTGTATATATCTATATGCATTAGGTTCTATTTCCCTGTATGCATTGTATCTTTCATGCTGATGTTAATATTGTTAATGTTATAACTATCATATAATTTCTCGGTTTGCAATGTAATAGAAAAAAAATTAGCAGCTATCATTATGACTATTATCTAGTTCTATACGAGCTGAGTAAGGATGAAACTTATTTCTTTGTTTTGAAGTGGTCCTATGGGAATATATTCTTATCATTATATGTTACTTAAACCAAAACCCAAGAAATTCACCTACAACAGTATCATCAGGAAACTAATTGACAAAAGGTTTCACATGTGGAATTTACAACAAACTCGAGAAATACAATACTTAAATTCAAAGATTGCCAAGAGGGACTCTTACATCCCTCTGAATTCTTCTATCACAATGCTAACTGATCTTATTATTCAAATAATGAATTTAGTTATTGTGATGCATTAAATTGTGAGGGTTACAATGGTTGCTCATCCCAAACTGACTATGAATTTTGTATGTTCAAAATGTTTCTGAAGATCATCTTCTTGTTCATGTTGTCTCTCTGGAACAGGTCCACTAGAGCTTTGAACATCTCCTTGGTTGTCTTCTTGTTTACCAAGTGAGGTATCAAGTGATTATTCACACGTCCATGATGACCCCCTAAGCTCATATGTCCTTTTTCATGGGCTTCCAACTGAATTTCATCTGTTGGTTGTTGAATCTCCTAATCAACAATCTCCTAAATGCCATTCTCCTTCAGCAACAAGGTAACCTGTGTGTTTTAGGGAAGAAGGTTAGATGCTTCATCCAACGTATACTCAAATATTCCATCTCTTGATCTAATTAAAAAATATATCGTGTGCTAAGTCCTTCTAGCTGGTGAGCACTAGTATTGTAGAAATAATGCTACAACTCTTGGGCTGCCTACTTTACTCATATCAACCCGGTAGTTCATAACAAACTTGGAAGTGACGGTGTTGTATGCACAAGCACTAGTTCTTACTGCAGGTTGTCACTTGGTCAGCTGGTGCAAGATCACTAGGAGCTCAAGACAACATCTATGGATTCCAAAAGAAGCTTTATATATGATGAAAGAAAGGAAAACTTACTCTATGGAGGCTACTCTAATTGCAAAAAGGAAAAAGACTGAAATGTAAAGTAAACCTAGCAAACCCTACTTAACCAACTAATCCTACTTTTGCAAAAAGCTCTATGAAAACCATGAAACGAATGCCATTACCTACTCAGGGAAGTAAACAACATCTACTCAAGCTATTTCTAAAAGTAAATGAGCAAAAAACATCTTTTTGGATTTTTATGTGAAATTGACATGCATGTATTTTATTGTGGGTGAAGGTGGAAGCGAATAGGTGGTGTTGAAGGGCAACTTTGGGGTTTGAGGAGATGTAGGATGGTTTAGATGGGTCCTAGGAGGTCTCAGGTGGCCTTCTGGATGCTTTTCCCACACTCAGCCTTCAAAAGAAAGCCTACAGGAACATCTATCGGAGGACATAGGGGATCTACAGGAGGTCTACAAGATGTCTATAGGAGGATGATGAGAGTAGTTTTGAAGGTTTTGAAGGTGTGAGAGTGGGTGGAAAAGGTAGATGAATATTTGGATGATGTGGTATGGTGCCTAAGGTCCACCAAGGGTCACTAGTAGAGGGAAAGATGATTGAGAGAGAGGAATAAATCCTATGGAAAAATGCAGAAAACTAAGGCAGATTTGAGGTGAACTTTGGGTGACCTGTAGGGAATGGATCAAGGAGAGAATGTGATGGCTAATAGGATGACATGCCATGAGAAGAGATCTGCTGCAAAAGAACTTACAGTCAACCAATGAGATCAAGCAAGCAAGGAAATGAGTACATCAAAAAACAGAAGTTTGCATCAAGCTAGTCTAAATTATGAGCTATGGATGTAAATGCTGAAAAATGATACAAGGAGAGAAAGAATGGAAGAAGAATTATTGTAAAGACAAAAATGAGCATGGTGGAAGAGATCTAAAGCAAAGAAATAACCTTCTAACAAACTTGCTGACACTAGAAATCCTATGGAGAAGGAAAATCTATGTTTTTGGGGCAGCAAGAGGGTCTTTGCCTCAGTTCATGGTCCCAAAGGGAGGAAAAGAGGAAAAAGAACTATTGCTAGCCTTTTGAATTTTATTTCTATCACTGCTTAACCTGATATAAAAAACAAAAATGGAAACAACCTTCTAAATCACCAAAAGCAACCTATTCTTAACCAATAAAGAAATTCATCTAACAACAACTAATCCATAAATTGAAACAAAGCATATAAATACAAACAAAAGTAGCTTGGCTACTTGGATTCAGCCTTAACACAAGAGCTTCAACCCTTTGATGTAACTCAGTGCTAGCTCAAGAAGAATCTCATCTTTATTATTAAAGTAGTAACAATATTACATGAAACTGTCATCAAAAGTAAGCTCGAAGTTGAGCAGAGAAAAACTGCAACAAAAATTCAACAAAAATTTGGCCCTAGTGAGGCCCTAGGCCTCTCTACTTATACAACTGAAGCTCCCAATAGCTTCCTTAAAATGAAGGAGGCCTAGCTCCCAAAACACGAGATAAACATTAGTTATCCTGCACTTGCTTGATTGCCTCCTAGTGCATTGATTTGGTTGTTTGTGCTCTGAGCTACATGAAGGAGAATTCGAAGCGGGGAGTAATAAATGAGGTGGATTCCCTCCTATAAATCCTATATTTTGTCCACTTCAAATTATTGTTGCCAATTTTCCATTGAATCTTTGACTTTGTCTTCAAAATTTAACAAAAATCTCCATTAAACACATATTATACCTCATGGCATCATAACTGTTAATTTTAGGTATGTTCTATGCTAGAGAAATTTATTTAAATTTTCACAGTTAGCAATCACATCAGAATTAAGATAAACTAGAGATAGAACATAAATATAAATCGCAAAAGACATTTCAAGACAAGAGGACACAAGATGTGGCACTAGCCAGGGACAAACCCCACAATGTGTGGGGAAACCCTTGATCAATTCTTCTTTTATGTTCTATTGTTAGAGAATTAGATATTATGGAGCAATGGAACAAATAGAATATTGCATAAATATAAACACAGAAAATGCATAAAACCAGAGAGACACAGATATGCACGGTTCACCCAGTTTGGGGTACGTCTACCCTGAACAGCCAGTCCTTCCTTTCTATTATCCATCAAAATGAAGGGACATAACCTATAGCAAATCCGCTATAATATCCTCTATTTTCTCTCATAGTCTCACCTCTCTATTTCTCGCTCGGAGAATACACATCTATTACGCAGCCTCAATACAATGCCTTCATACAAAGAGAGGGGTTGCCTTCTAGGGCAAAAAACCGTAAACTAAACACAAGTTCTACTGTCAGATCATCCACCTAATGAATGACCTAGATTAACTAGAAATTACTATAATTTTACAAGGCAATTTTAATTTTGTTTTTAGCTTCGAGGGAGCTAACTCCCGAAACCCCCGCTGGGGGACTACTGGCCCCCAGACCCCCCAGCTGGGGGGGGATCGCCCCCCGAACCCCCGCGGGGGGAACAAGTCCCCCTCGCACCCCCTGGCATGGAGGGGTGTACAATCTTCCTAGGTTATACATCTGGCTAAAACAAAGACTTCTAAATAATCATGCTCCACACCGAACAATTCCCTCCTATAAATCCCCTCCTTTGTCCACTTCGAATTATTGCTGCTAATTTTCCATTGAATCTTTGACTTTGTCTTCAAAATTGAACAAAAATCTGCATTAAACACATATTAGACCTCATGGCATCATAATTGTTAATTTTAGTTATGTTCTATGCTAGAGAATTTATTTAAATTTTCATAGTTAGTAATCACATGAGCATTAAGATAAACTATAGATAGAACATAAATATAAATCACATAAGACATGCCAAGACAAGAGGACACAAGATGTGGCGCTAGTGATGGACAAACCCCACAATGTGTCGGGAAACCCTTGATCAATTCTTCTTTTATGTTCTTCAAAGTTCAGCAGAGAAAGTGAGAGAGATAGTACATTTACATCAGAAGTCAATACTTTGACTTATCTAGATCTGAGCATAGATCATCTCCTATAACAATGATACATGAGATCAGTTGAAGACATTCTGCTTCAACTAATTATACTTGATGATGGCTTCACCTATCCATTTCGTTCATCTGTTGCACCTTACTATGTAGCACCATCATGTTGCATCATGCATCATCATGCTGCTCATGATCACTATCTTGCCCATACATCAAGTTGTCCATGACCGCATACTTCATATTGCCCATGTGTTGTGCTACTTCATGATTTCATCATACTACCCATTTATCATGATATGGTCCATGCTCCATGCATCATTCTACTCATAAGGTTGCTCATCATGCCACTCATAATGTTGCCCATGTTATCCTCCTATTGCTTCATTATGGAGTTCATACACATATTAGCCTTAGTTGCTTGGTATGGCTTGCAGCCTAGCAAAGAAACTAGGCTATATTATTTCCATATAGGGTTTGCTCAAGGATATGACTGTCTATATGACTATATCCCATACATTGAAATGGACAGCATATTCCTTACATTACAGTGTGTTCCTTCTTACCTTGTTTCCTTGGACTTACGTTCCTATATTATATCTATCTTATAATCTATATATCTATTTATATATATTTTATATATATTCTATATATATATTTATTATTCTATAATATCTATTATATGTATATATATATATATATATATGATGTCTATATGACTCTATGATGAACAACATATTTCATCCCTCTATGAACAGTGTATTCCTTCTTACCTGTGTGCCTTGACTGCCCAGCGTATCCATGACTACATTGTATATATGACAGCACAACATATCTATGACTGTGTTCCATGTAGAAGACTGCGTTCCAATGATGCGTTCCAATGACTGCATT
Organism: Pinus taeda; assembly: GCA_000404065.3. Classification (NCBI taxonomy): domain Eukaryota; kingdom Viridiplantae; phylum Streptophyta; class Pinopsida; order Pinales; family Pinaceae; genus Pinus; species Pinus taeda. The sequence continues at coordinate 192,366 of APFE030182731.1, read as the reverse complement.
TACTTACCTGCATTCCAATATATATTGTCCTTCCATTATAGCATATTTATGCCCAACATATATTCTGCGTATACATGTCATTAGAGTGTGCTACCATGACTGCGTTATCCATGACACTACATGGTAAGGTCCTTTATCATTGTGGCTTCACCAGATTACATGCGGCTACCATTTATTGTTAGTGTATTAGTATTAGGGCAATCGTATTAGACTTTTGAATAGCCTAGAAGCTTACCATGCTGTGCGTATATATCTCTTCATAAACAATGTGTCTTGGGGTTGTATGAAGATATTCTTTGCTACGTGTTAGGACTTGTGTTAGGGCCCCTTGTAAGTGCAGCTATGCCTCTTAGTGACTCTGTATAACAGGTCCATTTCTTGTTGCATATAGGCTTTTCTTCGAAGCTATGTATAGAAGTGTGTTAGAACTAGGGCATCATAGGCTAGCGTACATTCTCATTGTGTTTCTCTCCTGCTCCAAAAACCCAAGACGTGGAGAGGAGGAGATCGCCTCAATGTGTGTTACAAATGACCTCAAATCCTCTTCAATTTATACCAAAAATGTATAGGTTGAAAAGACATGTCGTTTGGACTTCTTGAGCCGACATAAGTTTCTAGTTGGTTTGTTAATAAATCAACAATCAAAATAAATTCATATCTCCATAAATACTTATCGGAACAGATGATCTTTAGATCAAACCTACACCTCTCAATGAGAGGGATCCAATAAAAATATTAGCTATCATAAATAAGCAGACCCACATGGAATTTGGCCATAGTTTCCAATTTAATACTCCCTCTCAACTAGGGAGAACTCCATTCGCTAATCCATAAGTATGACTGTACTATCTCTACCATCAATGCTGTGCACTGGTCTACCTAGCTCTGTGTAGCTCTGCTTGCTCTGCTCAGCTCTACTCTGCTGGCTCTATTGGCTCTGTTAAGCTTTACTAGCTCCAGTAGCTCTTCTCTACCATGCTCAGCTCTATTGTCTCTGCTAGCTCTGCTCTACTCTACTTAGCTCTGCTAGCTCTGCTGGCTCTGCTCTTCCCTGCTCAACTTTGTTGTCTCTGTTGGAGCTGCTCTACTCAACTTAGCTCTGCTGAACTATGAAGAAGAAGAATTGGTCAGGAATGTCTCATATCATTATCCACTGACCCGAAGTCAGTCTCAGAGTGCATACCATTGGTCCTAGACCAGTGTTAATCAACCCAAAGTCAGTGTCATATGGGGTACCACTCCTACCACTGGTCCTAAAATAGTATCGTAGGCTCAGAGAGTGTACTATTGGTCCCAGAACAGTCTCAACCGACCCGAAGTCCACATCATAGTATGTACCACTCCCACTTGTCCCATACCAGTCCTGCACTGACATGAAGTCAGTCTTAAAGTATGTACCACTGGTCCCAGACCAGTCTCAACCAATCTGAGGTCAGCGTCATAGTAGGTACAACTCCTACCACTGGTCCCGATCAATATCACAGGCTCAAAGAGTTTACTACTGGTCCCGGACCAGTCTCAACTGACCCGAAGTTAGCATCATAGTATGTACCACTCTCACTGGTCCCAGACCAGTCCTGTACTGACATGAAGTCAATCTCAGAGTATGTACCACTGGTCCCAAACTAGTATCATTAATCCCAGATCAATGAAGGTCATCCTAGCATAGGGAGTATGGTAGATACAACGATGTGTCCATCGGTACTACTATGGTCCCTATCTTCATTTCCCTGCTCATTATTCAGATGAGAGGTACTTCCCATGAGTCCCAAACTGCATGGGTAGGATGCCTCGATAGGAAAACTTAATCAATCCTGTCCTCATAGGAGAACTAATCATCCTGCTACACAAGAGAGCGAATCAACCTATTCCACAAGAAAGCGAATCATCTTGTCCCGCAAGAGAGCGAATCATCTTGTCCAAGTGTGCACCACCAGGGGAGGGTGAGTCACCATGTGGTCGTATGTTACTCTAGTAAGAACCGCAAGCCCCTAGAGCTCCCAGAGCTTAATGTATGCAACATGCAAGACCCTTTTACAAGGGTCTCTTGATGACTCCAAGTCATTCGGGAAAATAACAGATTTGATCCTTCACCTGGGGCTTTAGTGACCTGTACATCATCTCAGTGCGATGGAGCCTCCTTGCTCATTGACTTACCATATTCTAGATAAGGTAGAATATGATGTCTATCTACTGGAGAAATTGTCCAATATGGGATTTCTCAATAATTGAATCCCACCTCTGGTTGTTACAGACAATCACAGTGGTATTCGTCATGTGTACAAACAGCTCACTAAAGAGCTTCCCCAACTAGGTAGCTTCATGCGAGATCATACTTGTAGATATGTATCTAGTCTCAGCAGTGCTTATAAGAACTGACTTATGCTTCTTTCTTAGAAGCAGAATCCAAAGAGGAACAACACTAAGAAGTGCTCCAGTGATCCTCCATACTACCTGCCCAATCATCATTTGAATAATCATGCAGTTTCATATTTCCAGCAGTGCATTTCAATCCATGATACATTGTGCCATGAAGACATCTCAGAAGACTCTTGGCACCAATCTAGTGAGGCTCAACCCAAATATGAGCTGCCCATGCTAACTACAGAACATATGTTTGGAATTCAACTCCCTCTTACTTCTGCAAATGAGAAGGTTTGCAACTGTCAGAAATAGTTCGTCCACATAAGGTGCCAGAATGAGAGGCCTATCATCCACAACCTTTGGACAATGGTTTGGATTGGTTTCACTCCTTACTGAATCACAGCTTCATCAAACAACTATCAGTCCTCTCATACTATGCCCGGGGTGTTTTGATTGAAGCCATAGAGGGATTTTGTTCAACCTGTATACATGAGATTCTCATTCATGAATCTCAAAGTCCAGAGGTTGTTTCAAACTTGTGGACCTACTACATGAGGGGAATGGTCCCCTTGTAAGATTTTCTTTTGGTACATCACAAACATGTACTTTCATGCTCTTTTTGAATTTAGGCTTCCCTGTCCCCATCTGACTCACAGACCTCCAGTGCTATGTGTCAATGGACATGATCTCCAATGGACATCCTGTAACTTAATATAACCCTAAACTCAAAAGCATATTTGAAAATTCTATTTTCAAACATGTACCTTTCCATTGATGAATACCACCCTAAAACCTTCAACTTCCATTCCTAGGGTTCCTTGCTTCCTTGAAGGGTCGACCGTGTCCTTGATGACCTGCATCTCTGCCATTCGGACACTCCTTCGTATAAGGGCCTCTGCATCATTCTCATAACATTCTCTACTTCGACTTCATTCTAGGTGAATGGTGAGGAATCGATTGATCCTTCTG
>APFE030182731.1:156840-185536 GCA_000404065.3 Pinus taeda | reverse complement strand
TATGCCAAAGTCTTTATCTTAAAATGTAGCCATTGGTCCTTGAGGTATAATCCATATTGTTTTGTTGGTGTTCTACATTGCAGTGCCTCCATGGACTAGTTGGCCATGCATGCCAATTGTGTCTCTTTTCCTTGTAGTTGTCTTCTTAGTAATTCATTCTCTATTTCAAGGTGAGTTCTTGTGATTAATTCTCTATGTCTGACAACACTTAATTCTCTACCCATTTCTTTGAGTTGATTCTCCTATGGCCAATATCCTCAACTCCCTTGGATTTGGCTATTTGCATCCACCTATGGGTCCTTGTTCTTTCTTTCTCCAACTCAAAGAATAGTGGAATTGTAATTTTTTGTGGAATGATTCTCCCCCCCTTAAGAAGATTGTAATAAGAGCCAAGACTAGGCTGGGGTTTAGGTTCTTGTGCCTCTGTTGCTTCCTCCTTCCCCTGTGGCTATCCTTCTATCAATTTTTCAAGTTTTCAATCTCCTGTAGTCTTGACAGGGTCTCTTGTAGAACAATCTGTGCCTCCTGTAGAACTGTTTTTGAGTCCTATAGTTCTACCTTTTCCTTCCATGTGGGAGATCTAGGAGTCCCCCTTTCATAAGTGATAGGTGCCTTGGAAGGGGATTCCTTTCCTTGGGTAGAGGGTGAATCTTCAATAACAATAGGGACTTTAGAAAAAGGCTGGTGTTTCCCTGTTTTGATCCTTGTGCTCTTTCTAGCCCTAAAATACATTGAGGTCTGCCTCTTCCTATTTTGTTTTGGTTTAATTGTGGTGCTGAGGGTAGTGAGAGCGGCTGCTACCTCTCTTTCTAGGGTCTCAGGAGACACTTCTGTTTTTTCTACCCCTCTTTCTCCTCTTCTTGTCCTTTTCTCTATCTCTGTTTGTTTTGTTTCTCCCTGCTTTGTCTTGGTTTCTTCCCTCTTCCCTTCATGTTCCTCAGTTTCTTCCCCTTCTCCCCTTGCTGCTCTTCCTCCTCACTATCAGAAGGACTGATATCATAGGTGACTGCCTTTATGTCATCTTCTGATGTCATGTTTTGGAAAAGTTCCCATGCTATGGGGATTGTAAATATGTGGAGGGATTCTTCCAGTAAAATTTTAAATTTATCAATGTTGAGAAGGCTGAACTGGACTCCCTACCCTGATCTTAATGCTGGATTTTATGAGGGACTGCAGGAGGAAATAGGGGATGCTCAGTTTCTGGGGTGTTGGAGTGTCCATGCCATATCTCAGCTCATGAAGGATTCTAAAATGGTAGCCATAGACTATGTTATACCTCCCTTCACAAGAAACATACTTGATGATTTGGTAATTAAGATCATCCGAAGGGTAGGGTATGCTTGTCCTTCTAATGCCATTTTTATCTTCTACAGGATGTTAATTGTTTTGGAAGAAATTTTTCTTGGCAACCTGTCCAATTGGTTTTTCATCTTTGCTCTAAGCCAATCCAAGAGGAAGGGTAGTAACTTTACTGATAAATTATGGGGTGATTTCCATGGAAATACCTCTAAGAGTGATAGTGGCATGGGTTCCTGATTGAGGGACTAAAGAAAGGGAAAATTCCTGAGTAACTTCCTCATCAAACCCTCGAAATTTCTCGAAAAAATGTCATCCAATTTGCGCTAGTGAATATGGCTACTACTTGGGGATGTTCATGGAGCCTATTTGAATTAGTGGGCTCCTTCCTCATGAATCCTCTTGTAATTTTTCTTATACCCCTTTTGAATACCAAATGTAGATATGGAGACAAGAGTTTTGAAGAAAATAGGAAAACAAAGGAAAACTATGTTTTTTTAAGAAAAGAGGCAATTTTTTTTTATGTAATTCCTCTTCTTCTATGGACTCAATTCCTCCTTAGAATGATATTATTCCTTGCACATATTGATAATCAAGGTGGGTATGCATGGAACCTACCTCCTCAAGCCAAAAATCGAGCAAAAAACCCATGTTTTCTTCTTAAAAACAACTCACTGCCCCTCCTGTAGAACTGCCTGTAGGTGCTCCTGTAGAACCTGTAAGTGCTCCTGTAGAACACCGATAGTAGGAGGATGGATGAGAGTGATGGGGAACGATGGTTTCAAGGCTGTGGGGTGACAAGGAGCTTGCTACAGCTAAGTGGACGAGGATAGAATGAAAGCAAAAATGGTGAGAGTGTTTCGAGGAGGAGTACTTATTCCTTCTTTTAGATATTTACGGTGATGGGGTGAACTGGCAAAAGGGTATGTTGGCCATATTTGGACTATTGGTCCCCACCTGCCTTGTCATCATGGTTTCTTCCTGCAATCACCTCTCATCATTGCATCGGAGTTTGCAAACCCTCCACTACTTGTCCTTGGGATCTTTCTCTGGGTTGACTATGCACACGTGTTGTCACATCTTCAAATGAGTGCAGTCAACTATATGAAGGTGGCCAAGTTCACTGGCCACCTTTTCTTGTTCAACCCGAACCATATCATTCGCTTATGCATATATTTCAATTACACAAATGCAACAGAGGAGCGGGTTAGTCAATTACTTGTTAGTCGAATGTATGTGTTGTGAGGTATTTTGGCTCCTTTTACTAGTGCATGCTTGTATTTCCTTTGCTGCATGCTCTCTACTTTCTGATGTGTGACTATTTCCTTTATACAGGTATCCTCTAGCTAGATCTAAGCTTCAAATGTCTCCTTCAATCCCATGATTGCACTTCTTTTGCTGTTGTGGCTTGATTTTAATGGGATCAATTGCTACAGGAATTCCTACAGGAGCTCATGTATCTACTTCTCCCTTAAAATTTTAGCTTATTTTTGTACTGGAAACTATGAGGATGATGCCAGAGATGCTGATGGAGATGGAGAGGTAGTAGGTAAGTTGCAGCTGAGATTTGAGGTGCTGCTTCCTTTATTTTTTTGTTTTTTCTAAAAAATGGTTTTCTGTGTTTTTCTGCGACACGAAGGGAAAAAAGTGATGATGATGATGTGATGGAAGTGTGGAATGGATGGAAAGGAGCGACGATAACTGTAGGAGGGCTTACATGTTCTTATTAAAGCTTCCCAGCCCCTCAAACTAAGTTTTGGAACCATTTCTGGCTCTCTGTGATTCCTACAGGAGCCTCCTATAGAAAACACAAGGCCTCCTGTAGAACATACAGTTTCTAGAAAAAAACACAGTGGGGTGGAAGAAAGGTCAGAAATGATGGAGAAGAGTATGGAGGATGTGAAATAGGATCTTTGGCATCTTCTCTTTCTCCTTGTTGTCCTCCTACAACCTGCAACACACATTAAAATTCAATTTTTGTTTTTTTTTTCTTTTCTGTTTTTTGAAAACAACTAGGGTGCCTCAAGGAGTTTTTCAGCTTAATTTTCTGGCTCAGAAGAAGTTTTGGGGCACCTCCAAGGGAGGTTTTCACCCAGGAATGTTATTCTCTTTTTCTTGTTTTTTTTTTTCTTTTCTTTTTTTGTTTTTTTTTTTGGCATCACTAAGCTCCCTCAGAAGAAGTTTTCAACTCAATGATGGGACTCAAGCACCTCATGGAGGTTTTCACTTGAGTCCTTATTTTTTATTTCTCTTTTCTATTTCTTCAGTGAGTGGGTGAATTGGAGGCTAAGAAATGCTCCACTAGCATCACTATCTTATTCAGATCTTCAATGAACTCTCGCTTGGAGAGGGGCTTTTTGTAAGTTTTCAACCTATGTCCATTGACAAGCATGGTGATGGCTTCCTCGTCAATGGTTCTAATCAGAACTGAACCATTGTCATTGCATTTTTCCACAGTGTAGGGTCCCAGCCATCTTACACTCATCTTGCCTTTGAAGTCTTTATACCTTGAATCATAGAGCAGTGCCCAATCTCCCTCTTGGAATTGCTTCTCCTTCATATTTTTTTCATGCCATATCTTCCTCTGAAGCTGAACTACCTCTGTGTGGAGAAGGGCCTATAATCTTTGTTCACCCAATCCATTGAGCTAGAGTAGCCTTTCCTTCTGTGCATGGTTGAGGTCTAGGTCCAACTGAGCTACCATCCTTAGTGTGTGAACCCTATGGTGGTCTTCTATGTTGTGTTGTAGGCCCAAGTGGCCTCAACTAATCTGTCTGCCCAATCTTTTCTGTTGCTGCTCACTACCTTGGTCATAATTCCTTCCAAATCTTTGTTAGTGACTTCCACCAACCCATTGGCTTGTGGATGGTAAGGGGTGGAAGTCTTGTGCTTGATTTTATGATGTGTGAGTAGGTCTTCAATCAAATTGGAAGTGAATTGACTACCTTAATCTATGACCAATTCTCTTGGATACCCGAACTTGTAGAATATGTTTTCTCTCAAAAACGCAACTACTTTTTCCTCTGTTGCTACTTTGATTGCTTTTGTTTCTACCCACTTTTTCAGGTAATCAATGCACACAATGATGTATTGCTTCTATTTTGAAGGAGGGTTGATAATACCCACAAATTCCATGCCCCACTTCTCGAATGGCTCAAAGGTCACTTGAGGTTGCATGGGCATCTCATCCTTTGTAGCAGGTTTCCCCATCCTTTGACACCAATCACATTGGCTGGTGTATCTCCTAACACCTTGATGAAGAGTGGGCCAATATTAGCCCGCTTGCAAGATTTTGAAGGCAGTTCTCTTTGCTACAAAATGACCTCCCGTTGAAGCCCCAAAAATCGGGTCTACAACAAGGGGGATACCCACCCGGTCTGGACCTTGAAAGAAGCTCCTTTTTTGTTTGGGATGGTGGGTCTGACTGGGGATAATGGGACCAATTTCCAAATTTTTGTGTGTTGATAAGAATTGATATTTCCGTTTTCTAAAGATTTCTAAGTAAAATGCTTTTAATCTAAGTGTAATTTACAACATGCAATTGTATTCTAATGAACATAAATATTTAAGTCTAAAACTAACTCAGGATTCAACTTTTTACTTATGCGATCTAGAATAATTTCTTACAGCAATTGTTAATAAAGATCATTCAATCGCTACGAGAAAAGAATTCAATAAAAATGAATTGTTTCGTATAAGAAATTAGCCGAAACAATTCTAAGAAGTATATCACATAATAAGTCATTCATACATTAAGCATAAACATAATAGGTATCACCTTACAAAAGTGCTAAATGATAACTCAAACATTCAAGCTTTTATATATAAATAACTGAGAATAAAATATTACTTTGACACATAAGTAGAAATCATTAAGAGATAAAAGTACCATTCATAATAAGTCATACTCATGAGCTTCAGCAATATAGATTTATCTCTTACTAATTCAACATCTACTAAGAGTACAAAAGTGCATTTCAGTAGCAGACATTAAACACAGATATCAATAAATATTGTTCCATTCATTCATCAAAACCTCCCCCGAGGGTGTAGAAGTGCATGTCCTGAGGAAATGTTTTTGACAAATTTCAGGACGCTTCTCTAAATGTATGAGAGGGGTTAAAATACTATTTCATAAATACTAAAAATAGTTTATTACAAAATATAGGATGAGGTTTAAATAACCGTCCTCATCTAAGGCAAAAAATAAATCAAAAGTAAAACTAAAACTGAATTTGGAATTAACTATCTATGTATCTGTTCTCTGAGATCGCAAGCATTTAGCATCAGCTGGAGGAGTGTCGATTAGCCGACCTTCGATTTTAGTTGCTCTGAAAAAACAGAATCGACAAGTGTTGGCACTATCTTTTCAGCAGAGTTCGTAAGGCATTTGAGAGTCATGCATTGACTGTGCGGTTTAACCAATTACTGCTAGTAAGTTTCCCAATTCAACTTGGTTAACTTCTTGATGGACTCTGCCCTTTCCTCAACCTTTTGTTTCCATCTTGTCTGCAGTTGTTGTGCCTTTAGGAGAAATCCCAATGCGGTCTCTGAAATGAGGTTTTATCTACGCAGGTTTTCATTGACATAGTCAATGACATTGTTTTCCACTGTAGCTGCTTCTTCCGTTACTTGTTTTGCCTTCCTAATCTATGCATCCCACTTATGGAAAAGCATTTCTTTATGGGCTTCATTGATTCTAAGTACACCTACTTTCTTTCCTTCTTCTGATTCCTGCGAAGTCAAATAATTAGAAATTCTTTTATCAATTAAATCATAATCATGTCGCAAGTCCATGACCTGATTGGTAATTTTATCACTTATCTCACAATGGGAACTCCATTGCAATATTCTTTGGGATAATGCTTCTTGTTGTTGTAAGAGTTGGTCGTTTAAGGTAAGGGCTTTTGAGACAAACTTTGTAAGCTTGGGATCATCTTTATGCATTTCAAGCATAGCCTGCAACTGATTTTCTTTTCGGCAAAATTGTTCTCGTATCCCAGATGCATCTGTTGAAAATCTTGCTTTAACTTTTCTATACTCTCCTCTACTTCTCGGTTGGCACTAGCTTGCTGTAGTTGTTTCTACAAAACTTGGTTTTGTTCCTCTCTATCTTTAAGTAATTGTTGTACCTCGGATGATTTATCAATTGTAGCAGAAGCATAGGCTCCCGCGATCTAAGGTAACTTAGTCAGATTTTCAGTCGGATTAGTGGTAGGTTCTTGCCAAAGGACATCTAGCTACTCTGCCTCAGGTGAGAGCATGCTGTCGAGTTTCATATTCTTTCTTTGCTTTCTTACCACTACCTTATGCTATGGGCTAGAGGAGGAATTTTCTCTATTTTGAGCATGATTTCAGATGATGGGGTAATGGGAATATGCTATATTTTTGGAGCATTGCTAACTATTTCCACAATCATGTCTGTCACTATTTGTACTGTAGTCTTAGGTGTCTTGTGTTTTTCTTCTCAGTATGAATAAATTCATTAAATGTTTCCTACTCTTTATCCAGCTCAATTCTTACTAGCTTTGGTGGCTAGATGATGGGAGGGGGAACTTTTACTTGTGGTGTAGTCAAGACCTGTTGCTCTGGGTGCTCTTTAGAGTGGGCAGTGTCTCTAACTGACCCTTCACTTTTATTAAAGTCACTCTCAGATTGTTTAGATAATTCTGGTGATTGTTTTCTAGAATTAGATCTGGACTTGTCTGTACTTGAGCTTCCACTTAAACTGATACTGGGAGTTGGCTCCCTTAATGGTTCCAAGCGTAACTTATCCAAGGGAATGTTAGCCAATATCCTTTCTCTGTACAACTTGAATTTTTGGATTTCCATTGGGGGAAATTGAATTTGAGCCATGTGGAAAACTTCTTTTAGTGTGCTTTTCTATTGGAAGGAATCATCAAAAAGATCATCTTCTTTGGAAAATACTTTTATCTTGAGAACAGTAGTGAAATTCTTATTGACATAAAAAGGGTCAAATTGTCTTCTTGGAAACTTGAACAGTCATAGACACATCAAATTTTCTACTTATTTGAATGCATGACCTAAATCAAACAATGAAAAGGCCCCACGGGCCACAGGAAATTGTGGCCAAATGGCCTTCTTCTTATCTTTCAACTCTTTGCTCATTCCTCCCACCCCGCAGGTCTAGTAGGCAATTTCTTGGGCCAATAACTTATCAGGAACATATAAGGGTAGGACATGAGGGGAAGCAATGCTTCCAAATACTCTGACATAGGTGAAAATCTCTTCCCCAAACCATCTTGCGACAGGGAGAATATCAACTTCCGGTTTAGGGGAAAATCTTGCAGCATCCATATTATACAACATTCTATATAGAGGCAACATAATTCCATGGAAAATTCTATAAAAATATGGAATAAACTTGGAATCCCACAATTCCTTATGATAAATGTGAATGGGAAAGGGATTCTATATAGTCTGCTTCCAACCCATTAAAGGAAATTTGGAAATATAACAGATTGCAACCATAACGTAAGCAGCTAAATAGAAAGGAGGATAAATCCTCTGAGTAGTAGTTCTTTTGGGCCGGTAGTTCCAAATAGCCAAAGCCAAATTATAAAATAATATCTAAGCCCAATCCATAATAGTGGCATTAGTGGTTCCATCTAATAGGGGTAGCCATTCAGATGAAAACTTGTTGATGTTGGGCTTTCCATATAGTCTACATAGCATAACAACAACAAACAAATATGGGGAAGAAAGGGAACGAATACTGTACATACCGTGTTTGTCCTTTTTCAATGGTTCTTCCCTCACTAACCAGCTCTTGGTACACTCCGTCAAATATCTATTTTCTTTGGTAAACTTTTCTACAAACTGCTTGTTGTAGGTTGCCTGCGACTCTGGTAGATGATACATAAGCCTTAAATCTTGTGAAGTGAATGACCCAATGAGGTCTTGGCCTCAAGACTTGAATTTTCTGTCTGTTATATCGGCACTATCCAGTACCCACTTGACCATGTCTGTGTATGGAAGAATCTTTGGTCTTGCCTCTATTCGATGAAGGAATGAACATGGAAGTTCAATGATTGATGCCTCATACGACCCGTGCGAGTCTGTTGTTGCTTTAACCTCCATAACTCTCACCTTTTCTTCAAGAAGACTGTACATGCCTTCCCAAGTACTTATGCTGACATCTCTGCTGCAGGTGGTGTCTGTGTATAAGGGTGTCATCTGTTTGTCCTCAACAACTGCAACTTTTCCCTTCTTTCCTATTTTGTTATGCACCTTGCTGCATATATTAATCTGCTTACCACTCCTGCAAATTTACAAGTAGGGAAAGAATAATGATAAGAGATAAAGTGATGAGAAAGCTCTTTAATTTTGAAATCATATCAAATATACCACCCTACATGAAATAACGTTTCGATCAGAATTAAATCGTATCTCATAAATGACCATCAACTAACCATCAAATTGACATTAATGCCGATAACTCACTATCGGATTATGAGAAATACTTTATTGAACCATGAGCCTTGTAGATCTATGATAAAGTGATTTTGCGATTTGCTTCGCAATATCGTAGATTGTAATATCATTAATCTGATTTGTTAACAATCACTTATTTCGTTGGGTGGTTGTGAGATGAGATTTGCGAGATGCCTTATCGCATATCACTGGATCGAGATATTTTATCTTAGGTAATACTTGCGGCGTATGAAATCTGCGATGTGCAATAAGTCTTTTAGGTGCGTGATCTCGCATCACATTTTCGCAATTTTGAAAGCTGGTTTATATGATGTTCCCTGTTACCCTTTGCGATGCGATGTTTTACTGTTAAGATAACGATTTTATTCAAAACTTATCATAAAACTTAAGTTTTTTATGTTTTGCGAGTGTTTTGCTAAGTTTATGATAGCATGTTTTATTCAAAGGGAAACATAAGTGTTAATTTTTTATTTTTAGAAGGGTCCCTATTTATTTAGCTTTATTACTAAAACTAAATAAAAAGGGGGGGTTATTGCTAGCCACAACAATTGGCGATTCACTAGGAAGAACCAGTTATCTCTGATTATCGTTTGAATTTTCTAAACTTCCAAAACATAAAACTTTTCTGGAAAATCAAACTTTATTATAGAAATAGAAAGTGCACCATGCTTTCATCTGTCAATGGTAGTTGGTTTCTCCTGTGTCAACTCTGATTATTTACTTCCCAAAGCTAGTCATTGTATTTACATCAGCCACTACTTAGTTTATAAAGATAAAAAAAAAGACTTCTCTGTAGATCGATTTTAAGTATGCTCATTTGTCGTAGGTAGAGCCTCTGCTACAAGCAGGCATTCATAGCCTCGACAGGGTTACCTGTTACCCAACAATGATCCTATAGCCTCCCTGGAGAATATACGATTTTCAAAGATAAATCCATATCTACACTTGTTGTTTTCTGTTTTCTTTTAATTCTTAAAGAACAATGTCTTGGTTTGGTAACCAAATTATGACAGTGCCATGCACTTGATTTATAACTTTGCTGAACAAGCTAGCTCATGATGAGACCCCTTGTCTTTTGATTGCAACAATCTTGAGCCATTGCCCTGCTTTGGTATGCAGTTTTGGCAATGTTAGCAAGTCATAATATCTATGATCATGATAAGTCGGCTTGTGATGAGACCTCTTATTCTTCAAGCCTGTAGTGTATCATTGGATTACTCTTTGGAACTCGTAATTCCCTAGGTGGGGAGGAAGTCATTGGTTCCTTAAGAATAGCTCTGGAGGACAGTTATAGAGTTTTTGGAAACAACTTCTCTAGAGAGAACCTCCGTTTTGCTATTGATGTTTTTCATTGACTGATATAAAACAAATTCTCACTAAAGGTTGTTTTTCATCAAAATTCATAAGGCTGAAAGTAGTAGCATTTTCAGGCTTGTAGCATTTGACTGTATCTTTCAATAATAATGATCGATTTTCCAAATCAGTTCTATTTATACAAGTGAAAAAACAAAATCTAAAAGAAACACTAATCTTTTTTGTGAATTCCCAAAGTTTAATCATTTACAACCTGTTTTATCATCAAAACAAAGCTATAAACAATAATTTACAAAAATACAAGAGGTCATCTTCTATGGAAAGTATTTTTTAAGGATCTGTCCATTTATAGGTAATGATTCTCTTTTCCATGCTAAATCTTGCAACATGAAAGTGGATGAACCTAATATTTCAACAAGTTTGAATGGGCTAAGCCACATTCATTGGAATTTAGAATGTTTTCCTTTTTCCTCATGAGCCTTATCCCATTTCAAAACTAAATCTCCAATTTGAAAATCCTTCCTAGATACCATGCTTGAATTGAAGGAAGCCTTTACTAATGCTTGATGATGAGCGTGTGTGATTTTAGAATGTTCTCATTGCTTTTCTAGCTTAAGGATCTGTAATTGTCTTAGTTGTAAAGATGAAGTTGGTGTTTCATCAACAAATTGAACTAAGGCCAAAGAAGGAATTACTAGATGAGTTGGGAGAACTACTTCTTTCCCATAAACTAAATTAAAGGGAGAAGTTCCAATTGAAGCCTTTTGGGTTATTTGGTCTGCCCATAAAGCATACATCAAAGATTTGTGCCAATTTTTATGATTCTGATCAATGGTTCGCTTAATGATTCTGATTAAATTTTTATTTGTTGATTTTGCCAACCCGTTCCCTTGTGGGTAATAATTGGTAGAATATTTAAGCTTAAAACCTCTTTTAAGTGCAAATTCAGTCATAGCATTGCTAGAAAAATATGATGCATTATCAAACATTAAAGCAGAGGGTAATCCAAACCTAGTGATTATGAACTGATTTATGAAATCAATGATATGTTCAGCATTAGCTGTCTTGAGTGGAACTGCTTCTACCCATTTAGTAAAATAATTTGTAGTTGTAAGGATATACCTATGCTGTTTAGAAGAGTGAGGAACAATCTCACCTATTATATCCAATCCCCATTGATCAAAAGGTTGACCGATATTGACTGGTTGCAAAGGCAATGATGTTTTCTTCTGTCTTCTAGTAGCAGTTTGACAAACATGACATTTCCTTACATGGCTATGTGCATCTTTAAATAGTGTAGGCCAATAATATCCTGCGCGCAAAATTTTATGTGTTATAGCATCTCTCGGATAATGTCCACCTACTGGTCCATCATGGAGTTCTTGCAACACCTTTTCAGTGTTATATTTCTGAAGACATCGAAGGAGAATAGAATCATAATTCATCCTAAAAGGTACATCATTTATGAGTTGATACTGTTTAGCCTTTAGTCTTAAAGCGCTTTTCTTTGTATAATTCAGATTTGAAGGAGCATATCCGTTCTTTAGGTAAAATATGATATCAATGTATCTTGATTCAATATCATTTAGGCTTACCTCATACATTTGTACCTCTTGATTTAGAGATGATATTTTAGAAATAAGTGATGCTCCAGCCAACATCTTGCAAAAGCCTTGACCTTTTACAATATTTGTTGGCCTGATCTCAGCGTCGAATTCTTGTAAGGCAGTGACCCAATTTGCTCTCTTTTCACCACATCTTTTTGTACTAAGAGATTTCTTACCGCTGAAAATGACACTATGATCTTTGTATGGGTTTTAAGAAGAAAGGGTCTAAAATATTTGATCACCTTAAAAATAGCACAAGCTTGCTTCTCAACGTTAGAATAGTTTAATTCAGCCCCTTGCAAATTTGAACTAAAGAAGGCAATTGGGGCTTCCACCTTGTCTTGATTGGCTTGAGTTAGTGTCGTAGCATTTGACTTATCAAAGGAAAATGTATACAAAATAAAAGGATCGAAAAAATTTGGATTCGCTAAGGATGGGGCATTAATAATCGCTTGCTTAATCAGATTGAATGCTTCATATTCCTCTTGGCCCCATTTGAAGAGTGAATTATTATTTATCATTGCTTGTAATGGTGACACAATCCTTGAAAATTCTGGAACACATATTTTAACAAAATTAATCTAGCCAAGGAAGGATTGCATGGCTTTCTTATTGTGTGGCAAGGATATTTCAGAAATTTCCTTAATTCTATCGGGATCAATATGGATTTCAGATTTTGACACTATAAATCTAAGGAGTTTTCCTTCACTTAATGCAAAAAAGGACTTTTTTTGGTTAAGTGAAATCCCATACCTTTAGCAACATTGTAAGATTTGCTTTAAGTCTCTGAGGTGATTACCATGTTTTTTAGAATATACTGTTATGTCATCCAAGTAGATCATCACTGATTTGTTTACTAATCCCTTAAATGTGATATCCATGGCCCTTTGAAATGTGGCGCCAGCATTGTTTAGACCAAAAGGCATCTTTTGATATGCATAAGTACCCCATTTGGTTCTGAATGTGGTTTTTAGCTGATCCTTAGGATAGACAAGAACTTGATTGTAGCTGAAGAAACCATCTAAAAATGACACTAATTCCAATCCTGCAACTACTTGCAATATTTGTTCCATAGGAGGCAGGGGAAAATTATCCTTTTGACAGGCTTTGTTAAGATTTTGAAAGTCAATACAATTCCTAATATCTCTATTTTTCTTTCTGACTGGGACCATATTAGAAACCCACCTAGAATGACGAACAGAAAAATAATTTTGGCCTTCAATAATTTATTAATCTCAGACTTAATCTTACTCTCCAGATTAGGATGGATCTTCCTCAGCTTTTGCTGGACAGGTTTTTCATCAACTATCATCGGGATAGTATGCTGAATAATCGAAGTGTCGTAAGTTTAAATATCATCGTAGTTCCAAACAAAGACACTTTTGTATTGTTTCGGGAGCCGAATGTAGGCTAATTTTTCTTCTGGGGCTATGCCAAGACCTATGTTGATATTCTGTGGCTTGGTATCCGTTCCTAGATTTACTAATTCATAGTTTAGAGTTGAACTCTGAAATTTTGAATTGGTAGATCTCTTAAATCGGTCTTTCAAATCATATAGGTGTTCCAACCTGACTATAGATTTTGGTATAGAATTATTAATGTTGTCATGTTGGTCCTTATCAATTATCTGATTAGTGTAAGATCCTTTCGATGTCACAAAACTTACAATATCAGGATCATTGTTGAAATTCTCCAGTTTGTAACATTATTATGGATGGAGGGCATAAAGATCAATTCGATTGAGAATCTGTTTGGGCTATAGTCTTCCAAGGGAATGAGCGTGAAAGCTACATTAGCCAAGAGGTTAGCAATAGCATTTTGGAGTCTGGGAATAGGTGAAATATTAAATGCTATAAAATGTTCAGTCAGATCTTGTACTAAAGATTGATAATGCTTCAAATGACCTGGTACACAATGTATAGTATTTCGTACCTGTTTAATAACAATCTCAAAGTCTCCAAAGACTTGTAGATACTTGATATCTAATCTGATTGCCTTGTACAGTACTTGGACTAGAGCTTCATATTTTGTAGTATTGTTTCTGGAATCAAACTCGAGTCTACATGTTAGAATAGTTTTGTTTCCCTCCAAACTAACTAGTACACATCCTATTCCTGCTCCATCATTAAACTTAGAACCATCAAAACATAATTTCCAAAATAAAGATTTATTTACAAGACTATCTATACAATTAACACATTTAGAACTATCTGTTTGAGAAATTTTTTCCACTTGAGACAGAATAGAATTTTCTAGGTAAGGCGAAGTATGAGCATTAAAATTTCCCAAGAAAGAGTCAATAGAATAGTTGTCAATTATATTGTTGTTGTATGCTACGTGTTCATTTTCTCCCTCCAATTCCATCACTAGGTATTTTTGGTGTCTTTCTCGCTCAACCTTTATCTGAGTTGGTTTACCATTATAAGGGAGCCACATATGTGACCAGTCAGTTGCAAAGTATCCATGAAGCTTTTCAGACCAATCCCTATTAAGAATTAAACCATAAAATTTGGGAATGTCTGCAACTAGAATATCAATAACTTATCATACCTTTGGATTAGATGACAGCGTTATGGTAACTTGATCTAGTTCACCGATTACTTCAACTTGTGATCAGTCTAGCTAAACTATGCGAACTGCAGATTTTTGAGGTTGGACATTTAACTATTCTAACCATTATCACTTCTAACTATTCTAACTATTCTAACTAGACTCTAACTATTCTAACTATTCTAGAATCGAACTCGAGTCTACCATTATCACTTCCTTCATGTTTTTAGCTAATGTTATCTTGGCAGCCCTATCAACGAAGATCCCTATGTTTGATGGTAAAGCGGATATGTACCATTCACCTTGAAATTATTCAATAGGCTTGGAAGTAGTTAGAATTTTATTCAAAAGTCTGTTGAAACGCAAGTTAAAATCTTTGATAGGTTCTCTAGATTCAGTCTTTAGATTTGATAGATCGGTGATCAGTGTTGTTGTAGATCTATCATCACTGAACTTAGTCAAGAAATGCTCTTGGAAAATGTCCCAACTAATGATGGATTTTGATGGTAATGAAAAATACCAGGATCTGGCTGCTCCTGGTAATGTGTAAGGAAAGAGTCAGACAACAACATCTTCATTAGTAACAACATTTAAATTTATTGATAACATAAAGTTGTTTATGTGTTCTTCTGCTAGCATGCCTGCTTCAAGATTAAACTTAGGCAGCCATTTTTCAGGATGGGCTGGTAATTGACTCAAGAGCGTAGGCATTGAGATTACCCCTGGATTATTCCATGGGTTTTGGGCCATCGTTGAACTACTAACATAGGAAAGCACAGATGAAGTCGCTTGTGGAAGGGATGAGGATGTTAAAGTTCCAGTACTCTGATGGACAACAGTTTAAAGTGGAGGGGTGGATGGTTCACTTTGCAATGGAGAAGTTGGAATGGATGTTGATGATGAAAGAGTCTCACTATCAGACCCTTGAGGTGATTTCCTTGCTCTTTTCCTTTTAGGTAGAGGTAACTCGGTTTGTTTGATACCAAACTTTTCACTCTGCAATCTAGTTAAAGGATGAGAAGGATTGTATTGCGAAGTCACACTACCCTGAGATATTTCAGACTTTTGCAGTGATATGGAAAATCCTTGAAGTTTATGAATCAACGATTCAACTTCAGGAGGTTCAATAGTAGATTTCTCTTAAATGTTTGGGTTTGTGGCAATGGTTGTTGTTTTCTCAACTTCTTGCTTAGGATTTAAAGATTTGGAATGCGATGGAGAAGTCGGGGGAGATGTTGAGTGCAATTTATTCTCAGAATGGTATTTAGATTTGGATTACTAGCCATTCATAGTTTGAGGCCCTCCTTCTAGCACCAAATATGTTGAAGCCCTGAATATTGGGTCTACAACAAGGGGATACCCACCCGATATAGACCTTGAAAGAAGCTCATTTTCCGTTTGGGATGGTGGATCTGACTGGGGATAATGGCACTAATTTCCCAATTTGTGTGTGTTGATAAGAATTTATATTTCTATTTTCTAAAGATTTCTAAGTAAAATGCTTTTAATCTAAGTCTAATTTACAACATGCAATTCTAATGAACATAAATATTTAAGTCTAAAACTAACCTGGGATTCAACTTTTTACTTATGCGATCTAAAATAATTTCTTACAACAATTGGTAATAAAGATCATTCAATCGCTACAAGAAAAGAATTCAATAAAAATAAATTGTTTCATATAAGAATTAGCCGAAACAATTGTGAGAAGTATATCACATAGTAAGTCATTCATACATTAAGCATAAATAGAATAGGTATCACCATACGAAAGTGTCAAATGATAACTCAAACATTCAAGCTTTTATATATAAATAACTCAGCATAAAATATTACTTTGACATAAGCATAAATCATTAAGAGATAAAAGTACCATTGGTAACAAGTCCTACTCATGAACTTCAGCAATATAGATTTATCTCTTCCTAATTCAACATCTAGTAAGAGTACAAAACTGCATTTCACTAGCAAACATTAAACACAGATATCAATAAATCTCATTCCATTCATTCATCAAAACCTCCTCTGAGGGTGCAGAAGTGCATGTTTTGAGGAATTTTTTTGACAAATTTCAAGACCCTTCCCTAAATGCATGAGAGGGGTTAAAATACTACTTCCTAAATACTAAAAATATTTTATTACAAAAATATAAGAGGACGTTTAAATGAATGTCCTCATCTAAGGCAAAAAATAAATCAAAACTAAAACTAAAACTGAATCTGGAATTAACTATCTATGTATCTATTCTCTGAGATCGCAAGCATTCAACATTAGTTAGAGGAGCGTTAGTTGGCCAACCTCCGATTTTAGTTGCCCTACGAAAACATAATCGACAAGTGTTGGTGCTATCTTTTCAGCAAAGTTTGTAAGGCATTTGAGATTCATGCATTGACTGTGTAGTTTAACCAAGTACTGCCAGTAAGTTTCCCAATTCAACTTGGTTAACTTCTTGATGGACTCTACCCTTTCCTCAGCCTTTTGTTTCCAACTTGTCTACAGTTGTTGTGCCTTTGGGAGAAATGTTGGTGTGGTCTCTGAAATGAGGTTTGCTCTGTGTAGGTTTTCATTGACACAGTCAATGATGCTATTTGTTGTTGTAGCTGCTTCTTCCGCTGCCTATTCTGTCTTCCTAATCTGTGCATCCCACTTATGGAAAAGCATTTCTTTATGGGCTTCATTGATTCTGAGTGCACCTGCTTTCTTTCCTTCTTCCGATTCTTTCCAAGTAAAATAATCAAAAATTCTTTTATCAATTAAATTCATAATCATGTCACAAGTCCATGACTTAATTGGTAATTTTATCGCTTATCTCACAATGGGAACTCCATTGCAATATTCTTTGGCATAATGCCTCTTGGTGTTGCAAGGGTTGGTCATTTAAGGCAAGGCCTTCTAAGACAAACTCTGTAAGCTTGGGATCATCTTTATGCATTTCAAGCATAGCCTACAACTGATTTTATTTTTCGGCCAAATTGTTCTGGCATCCTAGCTATATCTACTGAAAAACTTGCTGTAACTTTTCTAACCTCTCCTCTACTTCTCGGTTGGCACTGGCTTGCTGTAGTTGTTGCTATAAAACTTGGATTTTTCCATCTCTATCTTTAAGTAATTACTATACCTCAGATGCTTTATCAATTGTAGAAGAAGCATAAGCTCCCGTGATCTAAGTTAACTTAGTCAGATTTTCAGTAGGGTCATTGGTAGGGTCTCACCAAAGGACATCTAACTGCTCTACCTCAGGTGAGAGCATGCTGTCGAGTTTCCTCTTCTTTCTTTGCTTTCTTACCACTCACTTATTCTTCGAGCTATAAAATACATCTAGAGGAGGAGTCTCCTCTATTTTGAGCATGATTACAGATGATGGGGTAATGGGAATATGCTCTATTTCTGGAGCATTGTTGATTGTTTCCACGATCATGTCTATCACTGTTTGTACTGTACTCTCAGGTGTCTTCATGTTCTGCTCCTCAGTATTAATCAATTCATTGAATGTTTCCCACTCTTTATCCATCTCATTTCTTACTGGCTTTGGTGGCTAGATGATGCGGGGGGGGACTTTTACCTATGGTGTAGTCAAGATTTGTTGCTTTAGGTGCTCTTTAGATTGGTCAGTGTCTCTAAATGACCCTTCACTTTTATTACAGTCACTCTCGGACTATTTAGAGTGTTGTGGTGATCCTTTTCCAGACTTAGATTTGGAATTGTCTGTACCTGAGCTTCCACTTAAACTAATACTGGGAGTTGGCTCCCTTATTGGTTCCAAGCGTAACTTATCCAAGGGAATGTTAGCTAATCTCCTTTCGATGTACAACTTGAATTCTTGGAATTCCGCTGGGGGAAATTGAATTTGAGCCATGTGCAAAACTTCTTTCAGTGTGATTTTCTGTTGGAAGGCATCATCAAAAAGATCATCTTCTTTGGAAAATACTTTTATCTTCACAAAAGTAGTGAAATTCCTAATGACATTAAAAGGGACAAACTGTCTTCATGGAAACTTGAACAGTCATAGACACAGCATATTGTCTACTTCTTTGAATGCATGACCTACATTAAACAATGAAAAGGCCCCAGAGGGCACTGGAAACTTCCGCCAAATGGAATTCTTCTTATCTTTCAACTCTTTGCTCATTCCTCCCACCCCGTGGGTCTGGTAGGCAATTTCTTGAGCCAATAACTTATCAAGAATATATAAGGGTATGACATGAGGGGAACCAATGCTTCCAAATACTCTGACATAGGTAAAAATCTCTTCCCAAAACCATCTTGCGATAGGGAGAATATCAAATTCTGCTTCGGGGGAAAATCTTGTGGCATCCCTATTATACAACATTGTATACAAAAGAAACATAATTCCATGGAAAATTCTATAGAAATATGGAATAAACTTGGAATCCTACAAATCCTTATGATAAATGTGAATGGGCAAGGGATTCTGTATTGTCCACTTCCAACCCATTAAAAGAAATTTTGGAACATAACAGACTGCATCCATAACATAAGCAGCTAAATAAAAAGGCGGATAAATCCTCTAAGTAGTAGTTCTTTTGGACTGGTAGTTCCAAATAGCCGAAGGCAAATTATCAAACAATATCTGAGCCCAATCCATAGCAGTGGCATTAGTGGTTGCATCTAATAGGGGTAGCCACTCAGATGAAAACTTGTTGACATTGGGCTTTCCATATAGTCTACATAGCATAGCAGCAGCAAAGCAATATGGGGAGGAGAGGGAACCAATATTGTACATACCGTGTTTGTCTTTTTTCAATGGTTCTTCCCTCACTAACCAGCTCTTGTTACACTTCATCAAACCTTCGTTTTCTTTGGTAAACTTTTCTACGAACTGCTTGTTGTAGGTTGCTTGCAGCTCTGGTAGATGATACATAAGCCTTAAATCTTGTGAAATGAATGACCCAACGAGGTCTTGGCCTCAAGACTTGAATTTTCTGTCTGTTATATTGGCACTGTCTAGTACCCACTTGACCATTTCTGTGTATGGAAGAATCTTCGGTCTTGCAGCTATTTGATGAAGGAATGAACATGCAGGTTCAGTGATTGATGCCTCAGACGACCTGCATGAGTCTTCTATTGCTTTAACCTCTATAACTCTTGGATTTTCTTCTTCGAGCAGACTGTACATGCCTTCCCAAGTAGTTATGCTAGCATCTTTGTTGCAGGTGGTGTTTTTGTATAAGGGCGTCATCTCTTTTTCCTCAGCAACTGGAGCTTTTCCCTTCTTTCCCATTTTGTTCGGCACCCTGCTGCGTATATTATTCTACTTGATGCTCCTGCAAATTTACAAGTAGGGAAAGAATAATGATAAGAGATAAAGTGACGGAAAAACTTTTTAACTTTGAAATCATATCAAATATACCACCCTACGTGAAATAACCTTTCGATCAGAATTAAGTCTTGTCTCATAAATGACCATCAACTAACCATTAAATTGACATTAATGCTCATAACTCGGTATCGGATTACGAGAAATACTTTATTGAACCATGAGCCCTGCAGATCTGTGATAAAGTGATTTTGCGATTTGCTTCACAATATCGTAGATCACAATATCGCAGATCGCAATATCGCTAATCCAATTTGTTAACAATCATTTATTTTGTTGGGTGGATGCGAGATGCGATTTGCAAGATGCCTTATAGCATATCACCGGATTGGGATATTTTACCTTAGGTAATACTTGCGGCATATGAAATCCACGATGTGCAATAAATCTTTTAGGCATGTGATCTTGCATCGTGTTTTCATAATTTTGAAAGCTTTTTTATATGATGTTCCCCATTAGCCTTTGTGATGTGATGTTTTATTGTTAAGAGAACAATTTTATTTGAAGCTTATCATCAAACTTAAGTTTTTTTATGTTTTGTGAATGTTTTTCTAAGTTTATGATAGCATGTTGTATTCAAAGGGAAACATAAGTGCTAGTTTTTTATTTTTAGAAAGGTCCCCATATATTTATCTTTATTACTAAAACTAAAAAAAAAGGGGGGTTTGTTGCTGGCCACAACACCTCCACACGGCCCGTCATGACAGGTTAGGAGGATGAAAAAAAATTCTCCTCCCTAACACATCTTCTCAAGATCTGAGCTGGGCCAATTTTGAAGATATTACCCCTAGTCCAGGTGAAAGGGGTGCTTTTCCTCACTATCTTGCTCTTCTCCTTCAAGGACAAGTGTGCTGGGAACTGCATTGAAACCAAGTAGTTTTCTATATCAGCAAACCATGGAGAGAGTTCTCTGATAGCAAACATGTGTTCATCTGGTAGTTGATCATCCACCATTCCTTCTTCACCTGCAGGCAAATTTACTCTAGATAAAAAGTTAGCAACAACATTTTCTTTACGAGGATTATCAACAATAGTCAAATCAAACTGCTACAATAAAAGCAACCATCTAATGATGTGAGCATTTACATTCTATTTGTTCATTAAATATCTTATTATAGCATGATCAGTGTGCACAAAGGTCTGATAGCCTGTGATATAATGTTTGAATTTGTTTAAAAAATGCACAGCAACTAGGAGTTCCCTCTTGGTCACTATATAGTTTAACTCTGCCTTTGACAAATTTTTTCTTATAAAGTATATGGCATAAGGTAACTTTTCATCAATTTTTCCTAAGGCTGCTTCCATTGTTTTGTTCGAGGCATCTATGTGAATGTGGAAAGGTAGGGCCCAATTTGGGCCTCTCAAAATTGGGGCGCTCACAAGTTTACTCTTCAAGGTATCTAAGGCTTCTTGACAATGTTCCGACCATACAAATTCGACATCTTTGACTAGAAGACCAAACAACAGAGATGCTAGCTTACTGAAATCTTTAATGAATCTTTGGTAATACCCAGCTAAGCCTAGGAAACTTTTGACATCTCTCACCTTTTTAGGAGGTGGGACCCTTTGGATGATGGCAATTTTGTTGGGGTCCACCTGCAATCCTTGTTGAGATATGGCATGACCTAGCACAGTCCCTTTAGTCATAAAAAATTCACATTTTTCCAGACTGAGGGACAAGTTCATCTCAATGCACTTGTCCAAAAATTTTCCTACGTTAGATAAAGATTCCTGAAAGTTAGAACCATAAGGAGTAAAATCATTCATATATATTTTCACTGCATCATGAACCAGTTCAGAAAATATACTCAATATCGCTCTTTGGAAAGTGGCTGGAGCATTGCACAAACCAAAAGGAAAGACTTGGTATGCAAAGGTACCATAAGGACAAGTGAAAGTGGTCTTATCTTGGTCTTCCGAACTGATTTGAATCTGATTGTACCTGCTAAACCCATCTAGGAAGGAGAAAAACTTTTTCCCTGCCAGACCATATAACACTTGATCTATGAAATGCAAAGTAAAATGGTCCTTTTTAGTGGCTTTGTTCAATTCCTGATAGTCGACATATATTCTCCACTTACCACACTAGCACCAAAGCAGAGACCCATTCACTATCAGAGATGAGGTAGATGAATCTTGCATCAAGTAGTTTTTGCAACTCTTCCTTAACAATGTCTTTAAGTGTTGGATTCATCCTCCTTTGAGGCTTCCTGACTGGTTTGCAATCTTCCTTAATGTATATATGATGAGTACATGTTGAAGGGTGCACTCCCTTCATCTCCTTATAACTCTAGGTGAAGGCATCTAAATGTTTTCTCAATAAGCTACACAGCTCCTTCTCCTAGGAAGGGGATAGGGATGGATTGATTTTCAAGGTTCTTCTTGGGCCAAAATCTATATTCTTAACATGGAGAGAGGTCTGGTTGGCCACACAGAGATTAGTTAAGGGGTTTTCTTGGGTTTCTTTCACTATGTCCTCTAATGGTAAGATATTTGGGGGTGGATTCTGAATTACATTTTCAATGATATCATCCTCATCTTGTGGTTTCCCCTGCATGGTGGTTTCTAATGCACAAAGTGGTGTAGAATAGACTTCATCCACATCCTCCTCCTCCAACCAGAGAGGTATATCATGTTCTAGCAAGGGTTGGGCAGGAGGGTATAGGATTAACTGTTTAGACATATGCTCGTTCTTGATGGTCATGTTCCCAACTCAACAGCTGATGTAGGCATCAACAGTAGCCAACCAAGGTCTTCCCAGGATGAGAGGATACCCAGTGAGCTTTGCCTTTGGCTGGAGAACTAAGAAACCAATAGGGTACTCCCAAGAATCAATGGAGACCATCACATCTTCCACAATCCCTTTAGGTGTCACGGTGGAGCAGTATGCTAGCTGCAGCACTGTCATGGTCTTCCTTAAGGAGCCCTGGATGTTAAGTTTGAGCATTGTGTCCTTTGTCATCACATTAATGGTAGCTCCCAGATCAATCAAGGTATGTGGGATCAGGGTGCCGTTGATGTGGACGTCAACTATTGGGCTTCCAGGGTCCAGATATTTCGGATAGATTACTTGTCCCAATATCAGGTCGGACAGTTGTCCTATGACATTGATGGTTGGGGCATCTCTCTTGTGCCTTCCTGGATGCTTAAAGAACTTCTCTTTGATCAACCTATTGTATATAGGCACATATTTTATGGCTTCGAGAAGTGGTATCTTGACACATAACTATTTCAATTCTCCCAAAAGTTCAGTTTCTTCTAGGGTCGGCTGTGTTGTCCCAGATAGTCTCTCAGGAAAGGGTGGAATTTCTTTACGTTCACTTTCCTCTTTATCTTCCTCAACCTACCTAGGTGGAGGTTGGCTATCTTAGAGAACCTTCCCAGATCACAGGTTAATCTCCTAAATCTCCACAACATATATTGGACATGATGGTTCCCCACTATATACTTGTTGAGCCTGTCTGTTGTTCAGGTTTGGGTTTGGCTAGGTAGGCATTTGGAGTTGCCCTGGTGGAGCAGGAGACAATGGTTGTGGTTGAGCAGGTGATGGAGGTAAAAGAGTGGGAGGAGAGTTTTACTAGGGCCTTCACCCCTGATGAGATGTATTCCACTGAGGTTGCAATTGAGCATAGGATTGAAACGAATGAGCGGATGGTTGGGTATGATATTGAGATGGAAAGGACCAAGGAGGTGGCATGGACCAGGAAGGATGAGCAGGGGTCCCCAAGAAGGTATGGAAGTGACTTGGTTGGGGTTTTAGTATGCCTAATATGTCCCTTTCATCCCCTACTAGTATGGTCTAGGTCCATGCGGTCTCCTTTGGTTCATGAAATAGTCTGGTTCAATGGCTCCTTCGTGCCCCTTGTATACAACTTTAAGTTCGGGCAAGGAAGGGCAGTTATCTGTAGAATGATATTCCTCACGGACTGAACAAAACTCTATAGATTTCAATGGACATTCGTTCCTAGGGTGCCTCTTAGTGCGTCTAGGACAAAAGATAGCCAAAGCCCTCTCTACTTCCTCTTATTTCCTTTGGATATGCAAGGTATCCATTTGCATGGCAAGAGTCCGCAACATCTCACTTTTGTAGTATTCCAACATGTTTCCCAATTCACCTTTCATGGATATATTGGAAGAGGAGGTACTGGATATGGGTTGACTCCCCCTATCTCTCTTTCTGGCTACTCTATAATGGTTTCTAAAGACAGTCTTTATGTCCTCATAAGATAGTTGGTAGATGTCTCCACTGACCAGTAGATGGAGGATGTCTAGAGGATCTTCCAAGGTTCCCTTGAGGAGAACCAAATTCAGATATTTAGGGTCAAGTGTGCACTGGCCCTTTTGTAACTGAGCTGGAACCTCTCTTCATAATCTTCTAAGGATTCATCACTTCCCATGGTCATTCGCAAGATTTCTTCCTTGGTATATTTTGACCTACAGTAGTCTCGATATTTTTTATTAAAGGCCTGCTGCATCTGAGCACAAGTTGTGATGCTATTGCGATGTAACCCCATGAACCAACACAATACTGCATCCTTGAGAGTGGAAGGGAATAGTTTCAACTTTTTCTCATATTCTGCATAGTCATAGGTTTGATAGATGACAGAAAACTCAAACAAGAAGGTGTCAGGATCTTCTGTAGTCAAACCATGGAAGCGAGGTAGGGCTGAAGGACTTACATTATTCATTTTGGTGTTCCTATTGGTCTTCCGGATGGGAAAGGTACCCTCTATTCTTTCTCCATTTCCCCTAGAATTGTTGTTTTCAACAATTGGCTCAGGGGAGATGTTTTTTTCTTGTTCTTCCCCTATAGGTTCTTCAAATATCTTTGGTTGTTCACCTAAAGGTTATTCTTGATCATTGCCACTAAAAAAGAGACAAGGTTGGTTGTGTGATGTAGTGGTGGTGTTGGACAAGAATTTTCATGAATTATCTCTATTCCTACAAGACATGAAAGGAAATTGTTTTGGTTGGTTTTTGTTTTTTCTTCACTGATTGTACTTGCAAAACTAAAATGGATTGAACAATACAAATTGCAACTAACTAAAATGAACTTTGTTGAAATGAAATTTGCAGAATTGAAAAGGAAAGCAAGGGAATGCAGAAATCAGAAGAAACAACTATTCTAGTTTTGTTGAAATGAAATTTGCAGAATTGAAAGGGAAAGCAAGGAAATGCAGAAACTGAAAGAAACAACTATTATACGTTTGCTGAAAGAAACTACTTAGTAGAATGTTGCTATAGAAAATAGAAGAAAGAAGTAATCACAAAATACTTTGACACTTCCCCAGCAATGACGCCAAATAGTGGTGAGTGCCAGTATTGTAGCAATAATACTACAACTCCTGGGCTACCTACTTTACTCTTATCAACCTGGTAGTTCGTAACAAACATGGAAGCGACGGTGTTGTATGCACAAGTACTAGTTCTTACTACAAGCTATCACTTGGTCAGCTGGTGCAAGATCACTAGGAGCTCAAGCCAACTTCTATGGATTCCAGAAGAATCTTTATGTATGATGAAAGAAAGGAAAGCTTACTCTATGGAGGCTACTCTAATTGCAGAAAGGAAAAAGACTGAAATGTAAGGTAAACTTAGCAAACCCTAATTAACCAACTAATGCTACTTTTGCAAAAATCACTATGAAAGCGATGAAATAAATTCCATTACCTATTGAAGGAAGTAAAAAACATCTAATCAAGCTATTTCTAGAAGTAAATGAGAAAAAAACATCTTTTTAGATTTTTATGTATTTTTATGTGAAATTGACATGCATGTATTTTATTGTGGGTAAAGGTGGAAGCGAATAGGTGGTGTTGAAGGGCGACTTTGGTGTTTGAGAAGATGTAGGATGGTGTAGATGGGTCCTAGGAGATCTGAGGTGGCCTTTTGGAGGCTTTTCCCACACTTGGCCTTCAAAAGAAAGCCTATAGGAAAATCTACAGGAGGACACAAGGGATCTACAAGAGGTCTACAGGAGGATGTTGAGAGTAGTTTTGAAGGTGTTGAAGGTCTGAGAGTGGGTGGAAAAGGTAGATGAAGGTTGGGATGATGTGGTAGGGTGCCTAGGGTCCACCAAGGGTCACTAGGAGAGGGAAAGATGATTGGGAGAGAGGAGAAATCCTATGGAAAAATGCAGAAAACTGAGGCAGATTTGAGGTGAACTTTGGTCAACTTGTAGGGCATGGATCAGGGAGAGAATGTGATGGCTAATAGGCTGACCTGCTGTGAGAAGTGATCTGCTACAAAAGAACTGACAGTCAACCAATGAGATTAAGCAAGCAAGGAAATGAGTACATCAAAAAATAGAATTTTGCATCAAGCTAGTCTAAATAATGAGCTATGGAAGTAAATGCTGAACAATGCTACAACGAGAGAAAGCAAGGAAGAAGACTTATTGCAAAGAAAAAAATGAGCATGGTGGAAGAGATCTAAAGCAATGAATTAACCTTCTAACAAACTTGCAGACACTAGAAATCCTATGGAGAAGGAAAATCTATGTTTTTGGGGCAGCAAGAGGGTCTTTGCCTCAGTTCATGGTCCCAAAGGGAGGAAAAGTGCCCAAGGCACTATTGCCAGCATTTTGAATCTTCTTTATATCACTACTTAACCTACTATAGAAAACAAAAATGGAAACAAACTTCTAAATCATCAAAAGCAACCTATTCTTAACCAAGAAAGAAATTCATCTAACAACAACTAATCCATAAACTGAAACAAAGCATATAAATACAAACAAAAGTATCTTATCTACTTGGATTGGGCCCTAACCCAAGAGCTTTGGCCCTCTAAGGTCACTCAGTGCTAGCTCAAGAAGAATCTCATTTTTATTATTAAAATAGTAATAGGATTACATGAAACTGTCACCAAAAGTAAGCTCGAAGTTGAGCAGAGAAAAACTGCAACAAAAATTCAACCCTAGTGAGGCCCTAGGCCTCTCTACTTATGCAACTAAAGCTCCCAACAACTTCCTTAAAATCAGGGAGGCTTGGCTCCCAAAACTTGAGATAAAAATCAGTTATCCTCCACTTGCTCTGCTGCCTCCTAGTGCATTTTGGTTGTTTGTGCTCTGAGCTGCATGAAGGAGAATTCAAAGTGGGGAGTAAAAAATGAGGGGGATTCCCTCCTATAAATCCTCTCATTTGTCAACTTCGAATTATTTGTGCCGATTGTCCATTGAATCTTTAAGTTTGTCTTCAAAATTTAACAAAAATCTGCATTAAACACATATTAGACCTCATGGCATCATAACTAACCCAACTCACTCCATAAGCATAAATATAATAAAAAAACATGCAATAAGCTAAGAGGATGGTTGAATTAACTATGTTAGGAGGAAAAATGAGCCCATATAATTACCCATTTATGGGACTCATCACTAGCCACAAGAATAAAAAATATTTTGTGTGCTAAGTACTTCAACACCCATGAAAAATGGTTCATCTTTGCCAAACCTTTGAATAGTACAGTCACCCTCTAAAAAATGATTTCCACCAATTACTACTGACTGATTTGGAAAAATGTTGTTCTATACAACCTATTGGCTCCCATACACTATGACTACTACTTGCAACATGTGCCTCCCTTAGACTCTATTGTTTGCCTCACCTATCACCTGCGCCCTCGTATAGCCTTGGTAGTTGCACCCTATGCCCCTGTAATCCCATGTTTGCTACAAAGTGTCGTGGCACTACTACTAGTGAATGGGACCACTGGTAAAAATGAGTATGTCAATTTCTCAAAAATTTTTGCTCTAAAATCATTGATACCAATGACAAATAATGCATTGATCCAATGTAGATCACAACATGGCCCTCTGTAAGAAGATTCCAATGGGGTAAAATCATAAAATAAAGTCTGGTTCTAAAACAACAGTGGAAATAAAGACATTTTGGTTACATAGAAAATCGATTTGAAAAATAGACAGAGCACATGGTAAAGAAGCAAAATTTAAAGGTTGACTAACTCCTGCGTTTCTTCAAGGAATATTTATGAACTACAATAAACTTGTAGAGTGATGTTAGTGCTTCTTTTCAGTCAGAACTGTTACACTGAAATTTGTCACCATGGCTATCTGCAGTTAAATAGCCATATTGTCCTCCTCGTCAAGCCTCAAACCTTTGCTCTTCATGACAAACCTCAAAAAGAGAGAAAGTCACTTTAAAACATGTTTATCTCTGGGTACGCAGGTTCTCTCTACCTTGCCCGCGTGTACGCACTCCAAACACACTGTACCTGCGTACTTGTACACTCTGTAAGCTAAAGGTTGGGTGCGTACCCCTGTAAAGGTCAAAAGGCGCGAGTTTCATCTCTAAAAAGTTACTTGTGGTCACTTCTAGAGCCCTCTAGAAGAGTGTTTGACGTGTATTGAGCGCCTCCAGATGGTTCATGCATCCCTATGATAGAGGAACTTATCCCATCAAGAGAGGAGCTACCCCATCCAAAAGAGGGAGTAAACCATTGATGTTGGAACTGAATAACCTCCTCTAGAATACTATAAATACAGGCATTGGGCCAGAGGAGGGAGGTTGAAAGCTGAACATTCTAAAGGGTAAATGCTGCTGGAATTAGGACTTCCATTGTTGACTTGTGAGGAGAGATCACTATCCTTCCTTGTTGCCATATTGGGAGTGGGTGAGCTTGTCAAAGTAGAGTAAATCTCTTGTTGGACCCTGGGAGGAGCTTGCACAACACCAAGGCTCAGGTTGTAATGGTTCCTTTTTTGTTTCCTTAATACAAATAAGTCCATTCTTCTCAATGATTTGTTGTTAATGAATTATTTCATGTACTCATTGGTCTATGTGATGAATATGCTTTGTTTTATGAAATATTCAGGTGTTATGTAATTGTTTTACTGTTAGTGTATGCAGGTCTTAAAGTGAAGGAGGAGCTCATCTGGATCAGCAAGGCTGGACTGCTACAACAAGCGTTGAATTTGAGGTAGGATCGAACAACACTTGGTTTCTCATAGAATAATGTATATTTAGAGAAGGATTGCTCTTGTTTGTCTTGTTTGTCACTAGAGAGTCTTAGACTCCTAGGGAGGTTAGGTTTGTCCGCAAAAATAACTCTTTCTGCATGACAAATTGGCGACTCCACTGGGGCATCCATTGATGTGATTGATTTTTCCTTTGAG
>APFE030182731.1:122402-148502 GCA_000404065.3 Pinus taeda | reverse complement strand
CGCAGGTTCTCTCTACCTTGCCTGTGTGTACGCACTCCAAACACACTGTACCTGCGTACTTGTACGCTCTGTAAGCTGAAGGTTGGGTGCGTACCCCTGTAAAGGTCAAAAGGCGCGAGTTTCATCTTTAAAAAGTTACTTGTGGTCACTTCTAGAGCCTTCTAGAAGAGTGTTTGACGTGTATTTAGCGCCTCCAGATGGTTCATGCATCCCTATGATAGAGGAACTTATCCCATCAAGAGAGGAGCTACCCCATCCAAAAGAGGGAGTATCCCATTGATGTTGGAACTGAATAACTTTCTCTAGAATACTATAAATACAGGCCTTGGGCCAAAGGAGGGGAGGTTGAAAGCTGAACATTCTAAAGGGTAAATGCTGCTGGAATTAGGACTTCCATTGTTGACTTGTGAGGAGAGATCACTATCCTTCCTTGTTGCCATATTGGGAGTGGGTGAGCTTGTCAAAGTAGAGGAAATCTCTTGTTGGACCCTGGGAGGAGCTTGCACAACACCAAGGCTCAGGTTGTAATGGTTCCTTTTTTGTTTCCTTAATACAAATAAGTCCATTCTTCTCAATGATTTGTTGTTAATGAATTATTTCATGTACTCCTTGGTCTAGTGATGAATATGCTTTGTTTTATGAAATATTCAGGTGTTATGTAATCGTTTGTCTTGTTAGTGTATGCAGGTCTTAAAGTGAAGGAGGAGCTCATCTGGATCAGCAAGGCTGGACTGCTACAACAAGCGTTTGGACCTAAGGTAAGATCGGAAAACACTTGATCTCTCATAGAATAACTTGTGTTTAGATAAGGATTGCTCTTGTTTGGTTTTTTTGTCACTAGAGAGTCTTAGACTCCTAGGGAGGTTAGCTTTGTCCGCAAAAATAACTCTTTCCGCATGACAAGAACCTTGTTGTTTGACCATAGTTTTATTCTGTTGCTTTCTTCTGCACGAAAAGTAGATACACTGCTAATCAACATATGGAACCTCAAACTATCTTTTGTTTGGAAGGATGGCTAGTGGGTTGAATGGAGAAATTGAAATGTAGAAAAGGTAGCACATGAGGTAGGGGTTGCTAGTTAGTTATCTTTTCCTGTTTTTTCTTTTTGTTGTCCTACAATAACTAACTATTTGTTTTCTATTTTTCATGAAAGATAACTTTAATTGGTTTCATTTATCTAGGGTGATGTTCCTTTGGGAAGCAATAAAAGGTTGAAAAATAAGACACATTCAGGAAGGAGAAAAGCAATGACAATTGGCACAGAGTTCCAAATGCAGAGGAAGGTAATAGAGATCAAGTGCTAAGTGTAATGATATCCCTTGCAAATGGCCTCAAATATTTGGTAGTTAAGATCTCCAGAGAAGGCAGAAGTGCAATGAATAGCAAAGCACACCATGCAAAATAGACTGAAGCCTCTAGGTTTCATTGGCTTCCTAAGCCAGCAAAGAAGAAGAAATTTATGGATGTATGTACACATTATTCTGCAGATAATATGGTAAAGAACTCTCCTAAAGGTAAACATACAAATAAAATGGATAAATACAAGACAATGGTAGTTGATAGACAAAGTGGACTGGAGACCAAAAAATTTGAATGTATGAAGGCAAACAAATCTGTACTCCCAAAGATTAGAGAGATGAGATATGGAAACGAAGGTCAGAATAAGGAACAACCTAAAAAAGAAAAGTCTTATGTTGTCAACAAGACAACTATAAGGAATGCTACAAGTTATGAATTTTTCATGGGTCACAACCCTGCCATCAGCATTGATGGCAGAAGGCCAAGTAGAAAAGTTGTAGGAAGTCATGCTTCATCTTTATTTGCTTTTGTAGAGGAATCTCATTATCCCTCACATTTCACCCATGGGAAACCTTTCTCTGCAGTAAATGCTGACCAGGGATCAAGACGAAAATCATCCAGATTAAAGAGATCATGTCAAAAATCATAAAACAACATTTCTTGACAGGAGAAGACATCCAAAGAGAGAGGTCCCCTAAACATAGCTCCAGATCACATACAACCACACAAATCTAATCGTAGATTTCAACCTTCTAACAAGGTATGCAATCTCTGTTTTCTGCTCGACAAGGTTACTTTTGAAAGATATTTCTCTTTATCTTGGGACAACAAGTGGGCTTGTATGTTTTGACTCGATATAACTTGAGTGTGTAGGAATTAATTATTAGAGAGTACCTTATTGTAGGGGAAGCTCTAACTTGAAGGAATTCTCACCAATCTACTGTAGAATCTAATATTTTCAATGAATGAGTGGGTAGAGGGGCTTCACCTTTTTGACCAATATCTTACCATGCTCATTCATAAAGGGACTTTTAAAATTGTAAAGAATAAATTTAATGCATTATAAGTACTATGGGGAGTTGTCGGGTACCAAATGATTTATAGGTATTGAGGGGAATTTAAAGGATATCTAGTAAAAATAAAGGCTTTCTTTATTGGAAATATGTATTGGGAGGGCGATTTGAAAAAATAATTTTTTGAGGTACTTATCAGTACCTAGTGAAATTGAAGGTATTATCTAATATTCCATAATGTAGGTTCAATGTCATGATTCATTAGGTGAAGGCCCCATGGGAGAGGATGAAGCTTATGATGTTTAATCGAATGAAAGTTTTGTTTCTAAGGATATAGTCATACCTTGTCACAAACCTATAAGGATCTAGGGCTACGATAGTGATCATAAAGCATATGGATGTGTGTTAGGTTACACTGAAGAGCATAATTGTAGATGATATGGGCCATGTGTTTCACAAATGCAACAGGAAACTTAGAGGCATTGACCTATAATACCTTCCTTGTTAAACATAGAGATGACAAATGGCATCTATATATTCAAAATTAATGTGGATCCATGCTAGTGCCATATAAATAATATTATATCCTCCAATATCATCCTCTTTAAATCCATGTTATTTCCTCATTATTTGAAGATGCACGTGTCCCTACTTGTGAAATGGGATGAGGGAAATGTGTAGAAAATTCATATTCTAGTAACCATTTATCTCTAGTTGGGAGTTTACCCATATTGCCTGTTGGGGAACGGATCCCCCGCGTAATGGTTTTTGGGCTTAAAGCCCACAATTTTGGGTAAAAGTATGGCAAACATTCCACGAAGTGCACAGAGTGTGAATTGTAATGAGCCAAGTCGAAGGGTTGCCTGCCGAGAATGATGTAAGATAATAGAAAGCGAGTCAGCCTGCCCATGGTCCGCGGACCATGGGAATGCATAAATATATCAGGGCTCTATGTTTAGAAGTTAGTTTTTGGAAATTCTTGATCAGATCTAAAGGTAATGGGTTGTTCGCTTTAAGTCTGTAAGTCTGAGTCAGGTTGGGTAGTAGTAAGAGTAGGCTCTGTAGCTGTGTGCGTAGAGGCCTGATAGAGTTTGCAGTTGTGTGCATTGACCCTTACAGCTGAGTGTGCAGGGTGGAATTGGATTGTACTGAATAGAAGATCAATAAAGATAAGTGTTTCTGAATTATTGTGCATTTGGTTGCAGATCTATATGTTTATTCTTATGTTATGGTTTTATGCATGTCTTTAAGCTTTATGGTTGCATGCGCTGC
Organism: Pinus taeda; assembly: GCA_000404065.3. NCBI lineage: Eukaryota > Viridiplantae > Streptophyta > Pinopsida > Pinales > Pinaceae > Pinus > Pinus taeda. The sequence goes on along the minus strand of APFE030182731.1, from coordinate 144,918 downwards.
TTATAACTGTTGAATTCTTCATTGAAGACCTTAAGAATTAGATCGAATCTATAATAAACATAATAGTAATAAGGAATCCAGGAAGTTCCTCATCGTAGAGCTAGGCAAGGGCCAGACAATTCTGAAGAGTATTGTGAGTGCGTAGATCGGCTCGCAACCACTCCAAACCTCATTAGGACATCCCTAGGGTGCGGAAACCTACTTCCAGCACCCTCCCATACTACCTTAGGTGAGACTTCAGTCTGCACTCTGCATATTATCGTCGAAAGGGCTAGTAGTGCGGGATTTTCTTGGCTTAAACACCTTCAAACCTAGGTCAGGCCCCAATAAGCCAGGAAATGTTTTTGTTGCCAGGATCGGGATCTACCTAAGGGATGTCTAATGTTGGAACATTGGAACCCTATGAAGAAAGATATTGAAGATTGGTTGGATTAGAAGTTTCATGAGTTCGTGGTATAGGAAAACAAAACTCCACAGATATCTGAGAAGAGGTGGCTGGATTGCTACATATACCCAGAAATCCACAAGATCTTCTTTTCATCCTTCTCATCAAAATTGTATGATTAGATCACAAGGCTAGCCAATAGTGAGGGAAGGTGTAAACTCGATTGACCAAGAGTGTGGGCTCCAGAGTTGGTGTGGAGGCTAGATGCATCTAAATATAAAATCGCATGGGTAGTAGATCATTAGATGGATTGGATAATAGGAGGGTTTATCACTGAGTTTGCGATAGACACAACCGTAAGCTACAATGAAGCTGAGCGGCATTTTCTCAAGGGATTGTGAGGTAGGTACATCAAATCCCTGAATACTTGGATTAAGATGATGTTATGTAACAAATGGGTGATGCGAATCTGTTAATGAGTGGAACGATGTAGAGCGGGAAGGCCTACAAGGGTATTGAAGGGTTAGGAAACAGTCCGTTAATTTCACCTTTGCGAGAGGATGAAGAAGAGCGCACTTGGGCTTCTCCAAGGAGTGCGGCCAGTTTGATAAGGGAACACATTCGACAGTTATCATCCCCGCTAACACCATTGTTTGTGTCACCTCGTTCAACCCGATCGTTACCCACACCACCTCCACCAAACCAGAAGTTTAACATGGTGAGCACGATCAAGCTGCCTGTATTCAGAGGAGTAGAAAGCAAAGATCCAGATCAGTTTTGGTTCATAGTAAGAGCAGTGTGGGAAGTGCATAGAGTCATGAATGATAACATTAAGAAGGCCACCTTGGTAAGTGTGCTACAGGACCGCACGCTGACTTGGTATATTAAGCACTCAAATGATCATCTAAATGCTGGAATAGTGGAAATCCAAATTTCATTAAACACATAATTTAGTTGCCCGAAATCAGAAATGTAGTCGATCATCGGATCCAAGGAAATCGTGTAGGCAAAAACCCCTAGGATCTAGATCAAGAACTGAAGAGCGTGATTCATGAGGCTAATATGACACTGAAGAATGCGTAGCACCATGCATGGTTTGTGGTGTCTTTGACACCACATTTGAGGATGACCCTATCACAACAAAAGCTTTTAACCCGAGCAGAAGCATTGGAAATAGCAATGAGGTTGCATGAAACTCCGATACAAGATCCTGGGTTGGGAGTCTAATATATCCACGTGCAACTACAAAACCTATGCTTAGAGATGTAGAGTTTGAAACAGGATAGGGTGCCCTGGTCAGAAGCACGAGAAGGAGTGTGGTACATAAAATGTAGAAGCGAGGGCCATGATAAGGATCATTGTCTAGTATTCGTGATCTATTTGGCAGGGGGGCCAATGCCATTGAGGCCAGAGCTACAGGCAGGACCAAATGTGGTACCTGTGCTCTAGTGTGAAATCTGTCAAGTGGGAGGAAAGCACATAATGAATAGCTATCATCTATTTCAGAAGCTTACACAAACTCCCCAACAGTTATTTTGCAATTTTTGTAGATCAGTGGGACTATCAGAGCTATGAATTGCTGATGGATCAAACACCTACCTACAACATGTAGACTCAGGCATGAGGTCAGGATCCAGCTACCGCAGTAGTGTGCAGTGGGTTCCAGGGACGAGGACAGGGACGAGGAGGAATAGAACCCAGACAAGGTCATGGACAGTTAATCCGCTACAATTGTGGAGGACCTGGGCACTACACGTGTGACTGTATGAACCTGACCAGAACATGTTGTCCATACTGTTATTAGTCTGATCATGAAGTGGTATATTGCCCCACACTAGTTTCATAGATGCATGAGAACGGAGTGCTTCAATCTACTCCAACACAAAAAATCCAAATGATGAGGTCTGAACCGCACGAAGGAGACCCAACGTGAACATGGTGCTCAGAAGTGGTGCAAATAGAGGGGAAGATAAGGGGAAGCAACCTAAGTAGAATACATGGGTTCACAAGGCCCCTACAAGCAACCTAAGTTTGACTTGGAACGTGCAAAGGAGACATTTATGGAAGCTAAGAAGAGCCTCAAGGAAGCCTCTACTTCAGGTAGTAAGGATCAAACTGAGCCAAAAATGGATCCTTCTATGGTAACTTCCTTTTTAGATACATGCATGAAGGTACTACGGGACATAAAGTAGTTAAGGGATTACAAGAGCTAATAACTAGGTGGGTAGGGTCAGGTGAACCCTGCATGGTTGGAAAACTAGGAAAGCATGCTTTGCACATCGGGCGGGAAATGTGATTCGTAACACATATTGGTGACTTTGAGATGGATCAGGTCACCCTGGACTTGGGTTCGGATGAAAATGTGTTATATAAAAAGACATTGGACCGCATGGGAAGGCCCACATTACAATGGTCTCCTATTAAGTTATGGATGGAGAACCAACAAAAGATCTTGCCCATGGGGAGATTGCAAGGAGTCATAGTGGACATCAAAGGCATTGTTCTGCCCATATACTAATAGGTGTCATATATCATGATTGACTTCTTGAGCTTTGTAATATGTTCATACCTTTACTTGTTGCAAAGTTTTTCCATATTTGTAAAAAATCAAAAAATTTAAAAAACGTAAAGAGGGTATACCCTCAAAGAAAAATAAAAGGGTGAAAAGAATAAAAAGATGGTTAAAAAATGAAAGAAAATGAACCCCAACAAAAGAAAAGACCAGGAAACTGTGCAAGTCTAAATGCCACTACTTTTTTACTTTTGTATAAAAAACAATTATGTGCAGCTTGTCACCTATGCCACAATTTATGAATAGTCAAAAATATTAAACTTAACTAGTTCATATTTCAATTTCATGTTGTAGAAATAGAGAATAAGGATATGACCATACAGTGTAATCTTGGCAGATAAGTAGATAGGCAAAGTGAAAAAGGAGCTCAACAGTTTAATCTGAGCCCTTCGATGTGATAAGTGTAGACTTAGATAGGCATCACCATGTAAAAGAAAAAAATTATGATAAGGGTTTTTCAATCTAAGTGCACCCTAATAAAGAAGTGAAAATGTTAGGTTAAGTAGGTAGGGTAGGTAGATGATGGTTGCAGAATGATATGTGGTGAATGATAAGTTTAAATGTGTAAATATTTTACTTTCATCACAAGGCAAAGGCATGTATCACATGGAAGGCACATCAAGGAAGCAAGTAAAAAATAATTAACTTCCCTACTCATTTCCCCTAAATTTTCACTAATTTCCCCTAAGTGCCAGGGTATCTATCAGATTAGAGGGGCTCAGAGCATTTCTTTGACTTTTGGAGGGACCGGACCCTCGGGTTAATAATTTTTAATGCCTAAGTACTTAAGCCCATTCATCAATGATCACACCCCTTCATAAATGATTCATTCCCTTTATAAAGTTTTCCTAAGTAAAATCATATTTTACTTAGGGAAATTAAAATATTTTCCATAAAATCCCTCATTTTTCACTTAGCCTAAATTTTAAACATATACATGAAAATGGTTCAAACTTAGCGCACAATTCACAAAATCATATTAACTTTTAACTTACATTATTATTTAATTTCCTTATATAATCATTACCCATTCCTGTATTACTATAACTATGCAAAATCCCAAAATTTATATATATCCTGCCCCTTGGTTAAATATAACCATAATAGAGTTAATAAATGGGATTAACTAGTTCAACTATAACTAATTAAGAACCCCAACCCCCGCCATATTAAAGTGAGGATTAAGTAATCATCAGGATTAATTAATAACTCAACCACCAATCCCGCTGCTCCTGATGTAATTAAAAAACCTTTAATTATGTTGGGCCCACCCTCATTAACTTTTTGCCACCTCACCTCCCCGATAGCTGTCTGATCGAGCCCCTCAAATCCAACGGTTGTCATGCATATCGCATGGCCCTCTACAACCGAATGTTAGGTGCGATCATGAGCGGTTTTGCAAACAATACCATCACCATGCGTCACTCATCATATGAAATCGCTCGATCTAGCCCAAATACTGCCTCCCCTCCATTAGCTGTGTGATGAAAACCGCTTACCACCTCTCGCTAACGACAAAACATCAAATCTTTCTCCCGGTGATGCCACCTGTCCAAATCCCGAAACCCACCAAATTTTTGACTTTGTATAAAAAATAAAAGTAATCAGTTTGTTGTCCTATTCTACGAATGCATACATCCACGCAAACTGAACATCAAAGTTAACCAACTCATGCACTGAACTGCCAATCACCTTCAAAACTTGTAGTCAACGCCACTCAAAGTACGCCATTCACACCCAGTGTACCTACATTCCATTGCTTGTCCCTAAAAATAGGTATTTACCAATTTCTGTCAAGAAACCCTATGAATACTTGTTTTCTCTGCAATTAACTGAAAAGAACCCCAAATTTTACCATAAATCAGTTACTGCACTTGAAAGTCAAGTTCCCCAGACCCTCTGCTTTCACCAATTTCTCATAAAAACCCCAATTTCCTATCTAAATCCACAATAACCAGAATGGAAACCCCCGTTTCCCCAAATATTGCGCCTATTACTGCCCCCCACCGTGACTTGGATTATCTACCCTTAACAGATAAGGATTTTCAAATAAAATACTTAAATACTAATAAAGGCCATCTGCAAGTATTTTTCCAATGTCAAGACAATCACTTGAGTGGCTATGATGCCATAGGACAGTGATAATGAAATCTCCCAATGTATTTTCTCCCCTCTGTGCACATTTTCCCTGACATTATCCATCAATGTCATGCCAACTATGATCCCAACGTCAAAGTAGTAATGTCCCCAAATCAAATTGTCCTCTTCACAATTGTTATAGGCTCCATCAATGAGATGCTTCAGTTTCAACCCAGTCAAGCCCTCACCCCCATTTCCCTTAGATATTTTCTTGAGAAATCATCGAAATTTTCCCAGTCTGAACTTAGTCTCCTGTGCCAGACTTTCATATATAAGGAGCATCAACCCAAAAATCCCCATCCCTATCTACCAGTTTTCTTCACAGAAACAGGCAAAATTATAGTTGATATGATAGCAACAGTCATGGGATTTAATACGAGTGAATATGTAGATGAACTGACCCTAGTTTTGATGTCTATCTTTACCCCTGGTTAGCCCCCTGCTGTCAAGTACAATTATGTTGCATTTATTGCTGAGAAAATCCATGACCAGTTCATGAGGCTGGAAAATGAGAAATTATTCAACTACTCAACATTCATCTATCACCTTATCCTCTACTATCAGTCTGACAAGTTCCCAATTTCTGTGAATAAACTTGATACAAAGGGTAATGCAATATCAGTCATTTTTTGGACTTCTATCTTCCACCATTATTTTTCTTGTCCATATTCATATAATGAATTTATTGATTAGTTTGTCCACCCAGTGACCACCATGTGGACAGGGAATACTCCTTCTAGAATTAGTGATGAAATCAAAAGGATCCTTCAGCTATCCAAACACTACAAGGTAGGCGATTGGTACTTGTACCAGAATCACATAGAGATCAGGATATATGGTTGTGAGATTCCTCCATTCAAGCTACCAAAATATGTTCCAATGAGGTTGTTTGCATTAGAGTATTATAGGCAAATGATAAACTTAGATCAGATCAACTTTACCTCGGCCAAGAAGAAAGAACAGTTGAGAATCAAGAATCACCTAGGCCCATTTGTCTGCAATAATAGAGAAGCAAGCAAAATAGCAGAAGAAATCCTAAAACACCTGAAATTAAGTAAAAGTTTTGCTTGGAAATATGACCCACACAGTTTCATTTGTGATAGGAGAATGAAAAATATACTATCACCATATTTTCATCATAGAATCCCAGAAATTGAGCAATATGCTAATATGGATGAATGGAGAGAAAAACTCTTGTAGAGATGGATAGTGATCAGGTCAATGTAGAAACTGTAATTAAAGACCTAGAAAAGACACTTGACCTGGACTCTTTTGAACAAGTACCAGTTGGGACTTCTCAGAAGCCAACACTAGGAACTAGTGCCTCCATAGCCGATATTTCTCAAAGGCACTCCTAGGAAACTAGTGCACCATTTGCAAGATTATCACAGGAAAAAGAACAAGGAACCAATACTCCAGCAACAGGGCAATCAAAAATGTCAAAGCAACCTGAAATTTTAGAAGAGCAGGCTCAACCACAGACCAATACAATTCAAATTAATGTGGGAGACCCCCCAGTTTTGCAGACTCCTTTGAATGAGGAAAAGAGTTTAAAAAGAGACAAGGAAGTAGCTATCCCTACCAGTGGTCCTTCAGACCAGCTTGGTGCTAAGAGGCATAGGCTAAATCCTCATTCAGGAGAAGAATTTGTTGAAGAAACAATAGGTAGTTTGAGGAAAGAAGGTGGCGACAATCAACATACATTCCTAGTAGGTAGGACACCTTCGAGTTCCCAAAGGAAAGAGCTTGAACAACAACAAAGTGTTGAAGTTTCGTCATTCAGGCCTTCATTTAACAAGAACTTAGACATTAAAGAGAAATTTAGGGAAATAAAGGCCAAAAAATAATAGTTAAAGGCCCAAGCCTACACACAATACTTAAAGATGGCTCCCACCAATCAAACTAGGTTGATGTCAACTTATGAAATCAAGGAAGGCAAAATACAGATAAGATTTTTAAAGCCTAAAGTACAACAACCAAAAACACTTGCAGATTACCTCAAAACTGATTTTGAGGTCTTGGCTAAGGACATTCACCCCATAGATCAAATAAAGTTACATAAGCAGATAGGGGAAATGGTTTATTCAACATTGACAAGCAAGGCCATGATGGCACACAGTTTGGAAAATTCACTGAATAATACCACTACTCAGTTACAGTTAGAAATAGCCTCCTCATAGGCAAAAGACAAGAGAATCAATTCATTGGAGGATTTGATTATTGGATTAGGCCATAACCCAAAATATGTAAGCACTGGAGAGGTCCTGATCAAGAAAAAAAAGAAAACATAGCTGCCTTGAGAAAGCAGTTAAAACTACCACCACTGATGCATCCATAGACTGCATAAGTGATTGAAGAAAAGAAGAATGAAGAAGAGCTCATGGACTTAGTCCTAAAGCTAAACAAAAAATTAAGGGAGACAGAGCAGGAACTAGTGAAATCACTACAAGGCAAGCAGAGTGAGTCAACCTCTCAGCCTCAAAATGTAGTACCAGTAGTCTCCATGGTAGTTCCTTCAACAATGGCCACAACATAAACTATTACAGGTACAAGCATAGATACATCACAGGTGGGAATTTCAGGTCAAAGCACTAAAGAATTAGTCAAGTCCATGGAGGATATGAAGCTCCAAGTTTCTCAACTCCAAAAGGTAAAAGAAGCATTTGTCACATTGGAGCAGAAGTATGATGTGTCAAAGATCAATTTCGCTAAAGAAGTGAGGAAGAAAAAAGGCTTGGCTCAACAAGTAAAAACATTGGAAAAAGACATTACATTTGAAAATCCTTTAACATATATTAGAAAAATTCTATGGACCAACATCACTCAATCAATAAATTATGTTTGGTAATCAATATAGATCATTTTTTAACAGATTGACCTAGTCAAGGTGCTCTTCAAGAAATTGCCAAAACCAAGGAAGAGCTAGGAGGGAAACTTGAGGAAGCTATCAGGCTAATAAACTTTTTGAATAACATGAACAAGCGTTAATTAGAACAGTTGAATATTGAAGATAGAATTGGAACCATCCTTGAAATCAAGAAAGTCTTGACCAAAAGGGCTTTAATGCAGAACCTGGAAAGAAAATGTTAGAATATTCAGGAGGATATAGATTAATTTATGGAAACGTTCGGCATATTACATAGTAAAGGACTTCCCAATCCTTTAGCAATCAATGATAAGTTAATGGGGCATGAGGATTATATTCACAAATTGGGTTAGTATGCAAATAATCAAGCTAGTTCATCTGCTAGTTCATCTACACCCAAGGCACTACCTACAGGTAGAATTCTCTATGACAGTCTGGAGAACCTCTTTTATGTTGAGCATGAATTGAAACATTTGTTTCCTGTACATCCCAATTTTGTAAAATACATAGAGTCTGATGAAATCTTCAGGATGCTACAATAGACCAGGATACCAAGGGATGATTGGTGGACAAATATGACAGACATTTTATGATCTACCTTAGTAAAAAGTAAATTTTAAGTGTTTACCATAGTCAATTTTGGTAAAAGAAGATGAATGAGGATAAAGCAGGTAAAGAGTATCAGAACAAGTAAAAGAGTATCAATGAAAAGATGAAATCAATCAGCCAGCACAGAATTACGAGCAAGACAACAAGATGCTCAATCATAGGGCCTACCTCCACCTCATTCACAAAAACAAGGACATCAAGCCAACAATTCTCTTTCAGTTTCTATCTTCGAGACCATCTGTCTCTATTTTTATGTAAAATATATTTAGTCTTCCTAGAATATATCTCTCTCAGTTAGGAGATATTTTATTATAAATTTTTGTATAAGTACTTCCTCATTCAAAGTACTTGGGGTGGATTCTTAGACATTTCTATAGACTCTTTATTTTGGAATAGAAGTGCTATTGAACAACTATTGTATGGCTGTCTAGACAAAGTAATAAAGCAAAGGACTTTTAGAGGATTCCTATGTGAAACGAGAAACAAATAAGTATTCTATATCTTATGTTTTTATAGTTTTCTTGTTTAAATATTCATATGTGTCCCATATCTAAATGATAAATGAAAAACTATATTTCAGAAAGAGCTTTACTGCATTCTGTCTTTAAAATCATTTATATTCTTGATATTTTCTTCTAAGCTATCATAGGTAGGGAATTCTTAATTGCTCCCTGCTTTTTAGTTTATCACTGTGGCCATTCTTAATTGCTTTTTGTTAATGATCACCCACTATCCCTCATCTTGAACTTTGTTGAAGGATTCTTAATTGCCCTTCCTCCTTTTCAAGACCATTTCACCCTTTCAGCTATCATTTGTATCTTGGTTACCTATCTTGCCCTGTGAAGCCCTCCTTTGTTGAATCAACCTGATCCAGTTAAGCCATCCTTTAGTTGACTCCATAGCCCAATGGCATGAAATACTTTGTTCTATCCATCTGCTCCTGAATTCCACCACCAAACAAAATCAAAACCCCCCAAGCATTCATAACTAGCCTAATATCCCATAAACAAAGCTAAATCATAAAGAGAGAGCCCTCTCTGAGCATATATTGGCTAGATTCTATACTTAAAAGGTTGGTTTGTGGTTACCTCAGACCCTTTTCCTTCTTCTAACAACTTCAAGGAAAATCTAAGTAATAATAGGCGCAAGCAGAAAAATGGATTTTAAGGTAATAGAAATTGTGGATGAAAGTAACCCTTACCCCACATTGTTAGGGATAGACTGGGCCACAGACATGAATGGAGTCATCAACCTAAAGAGAAGAAAAATGATATTCGAGAAAAACTCTCTACATGTAATATTTCGGCTGCATCCAGCAGAAGGAGCACGGTACATCGAACCTGTGCATGATTAGGACAATGATGATGAGCTAGACTACATTTACTAGATAATGGTGCAAGACTAGGATCGGGTGAATCTGACACCGGACACGTGAATCTCATGGGAGCATGATAGTTCTTGCATGTCAAGTTCAGATGAATAAATAGAGCGATGGTAGAACCGATTGTATGAAGTAACAATACTGAATTGTAATATGATGGTTATATCACTGCGACACTTGACAACCAAAGCAAGGGAAATACCAACAGATGGGGGTGCAACAAACGTGCAAGAATTCGTAAATTGCTGTGAAAAGGTGATATTGGAATAGAAGTGGCACGCTGTGCAAACAGGGGTGCTGCATACGACAACTGCACCAGGGAGGAGTACACATCAGAAGGCTAGGTGGAACTTGTGCGAATGTAGAAGGTAGGCACGTGTACGATTTGGAGGAAAAAGTGGTTTGAGCATCCACCAGTGGCAAGGGATGCAGATGTATGTTGTGCAACCACCCCCCAACTAAGAATCAAAAATCAAAATCCACCATGACCATAGGGAAAGCGACGCATTCTACCAGCTGTTCACGACAAAGCAATGGGAAAAAAAGGTGGGATCATGAACAGAGTTCATTAGATAAAACAAACCAATGGGAATCTGTAGGTACCAAGGGTTCGATGGGACTATATGACCATGAGCAAAAAGAGGAATGCGAAGGTGATCTTATCATTGATGAGACAAGATGAAACCAAGAGGACAGAGGAAACTCCCCAGACCTTAGCCCCCGTAGTTCAGACAAGACGCGAGGACTAGGGTAAAGGAATTTGACAGTTACAGGAAGCCATTCGGCATGAGAGCTTGAAACTTCGTGAAATTGTTGAATAATGCGAATGGTTGAGGTGGAAAAGCATGATATTGGATGAAGAAATTAGCAAACTAAACACCAGAGTCACACAAGTAGGCTGTATGAAACTAAGAATAAGAGGAGCAGGCCTGGTTGGCCCTACTACTGCATTGGAACAACCTGCGAACTTGCTATCATGGCTGCAACGACACCTTACTGAACAAGGGAGTGTAGGACACGATGTGCTACTAGATACAAAGGTACTCGAAGGGTGCCCACAGCCTGGGCTAGCAAGGAAGCAAAAGTCTGGAACGTGGGGTGCGACCACCTGACTATCTATGGAAAGCATAGTCTCAGTGCCCCAAGCAGTTGAAAGAAGATGCGGGACTATAAACAAGTCTGCAGGAGAACTGCATGAAAAGAAGGTTCCACGCAGGGCTAGTTGGTCATCAGGATCGCGGTCGTACATAAGAGGCTATGCTGCCACGTGGGAAGGTTGTGAGGTGACCGTTGGCATCACTATTCATGAGAAGAAGTTTGATTTATGACAGAAAGGAGCGGGCGGTGGGCCATTAAGGCAGGAATTCCAAGCTAGATATGAAAATATCTACTGCCAAGAACATATTAATGACTCAAAAGTGGAGGGAATGGTCAAATTAAAATTCAAACATTCCTATAAAACCCCTTAGGGTAGCCCCAAAGCAACACTTGGATATGAGATTCAAGCCAGTCGGGAGAAGCAAGCACCCAGCTACCCGGCCGCCCATGAGTACATACCCGAGTGAATCTCTGATAGAAACCATGTTAGCTACTAGAAATAGAGTAATGTTCACGGAAGAGCCCTATCCGACCCAAGAGGAGCCAGGAGAGGTGGCCGCTACCCCAGAGGTTCCAAAGTCCCCACACACACTACAACCCCAGAAAGATAAACAAACTATAGGGCCAATCTGGGTATCACCATGATTCAGTAAATTGTCAATGGAAAAAATGGAAAAGCAATCAACACTGAACTCGAGGAGGAAGAGGAAATTTACAAGCCCGGATCGCTCATATTGAACCAAAGGATGAGGAAGAGGAAAATGTGTCCCAAGTACCTTCGTCGATAACACTACCACCATATATCTCTCCATGGAAAGGGACAGCCAAGATACCGAAGGACCTGGAGGCCACGAAGAGTCCACTCCAGACCCTGCTTCTTTCGGATGAAGTAACGTTTGATGGTCTACCGATGGGTCGGGTACCAAATATCAAGTTCGAATATTGGGATCTCACAAATAGTGAGAAGTTCCCCCAATTGGCCGTGGATAAATTACTGTAGCAGAAGTGGTTACGGGGTGTGGAGAAGGTGGGATTACTTAATTTGAGGTGGATACCGCACTATCATCATGCGACCATCACAATTTTTGTCATCGGACAATAACTATGTCTAATACATGATGGGTTTCTCTGGCTGGAGGAACTGATTCCCATCACATTTGATTTAATACACTGAATTTCTCAGCTGCCTACTAAAGGAAACGATCCTACAGCCATAGCCGGAATGAGTGGTGATGTGGGCCTCACAGAAGCCATGAAGGCTAAATATAAGCAGGAAAAGCAGAAGTGAGGGTATGTAATAGCAAGCATCAAATACCGAGGGGCTCACATCACCACCCAATTACTGGCTGGTAAGCTCATGAGGAAATGCTGTGTAGACGAGGTGCCAGCCTCTGTCATTACGCTCGTGGAGCAGTGTGCAGAAGGGGTTCAATTCAACTCGGTGAAGTTTCTCTACGATGAATTCTTGACAAATTGTAGGGAAGCCCAGAAGCAACGTAATACTTTCCATTACAAATGGTTGCTCCTATCAATCCTACTAGGAAAATTGCAGAAGGACAGCCAGTTTCCCAACATTGAGAAGAACCTACCGAAAGTCATGTGGTATAACTTGCTTTGGGCTACAAAAATATCAAAGTGTTTTGGATATTTATGGAGGTGAGTATCCAGGCACGAATCAACTGGAAACCATGGTTATCCCTAACATTATACAACAGTTTGCAAAGCATGGTCGAGTTCAACGCAGATATACATAATCTGTATATTCGAGTGTGAAAGGATCCAACTCGAACATGGGTAAAGCTTCCGTTCATTGCACGGATGATGCAATTTTCGAGGCAATGGCGGCATGGCCTCCAGAGTGGTGCACTCTCGACTTGGCCTGATTAGAAAAGATTGCAGCTCAGTAGTAGAAGAAGGAAATCAAGCTACACATCACAAAGTTGGTGAAAAGAATGTGCCAACAACAAAAAGCATCCACACCATGGGAGGCAACCGAGAAACAACATAACCCATCACTGTGCTTGTTGAAGAGATTGTGGAGGCTCAAGAAATGTCCATGGAGCAGCACATACAGGGGGAAGTGGAGACACAGGAACACACATACCTAACCACAACATCGACCCAATTTAAGAGGCTGTGCGTGCAAGAGCAGCCACACACATGCAAAAGGACGAAGATAGCAAGGAATTTGGAGGGAGATCTTCTTGCCAGTAGTGAACCAGTGCGTGATATCACTAAGGGTGCTTTGGAGGAATTAATGACCGAGTAGACAATTGTGTTGGGGGGACTCAGAGCGTAGTTGTAGCCATTATAGGTATGACCCCCAGGAGGGATGACACCGAACCTAGTAGACAATACATCTGTAGCTAAGCAGATGGTGCACACCCACACAATGAACACTTTAGTGTTACCAGCAGGAACTGTCCTAGTAGAAGCCAAAGGTGACATGAGGATTTGGGGGTTGAATTTGGCTGTCCTTCCTAGAGAGACCCTATACCAGCTGCAGGATGGGGTAATCGTTGAGCTCCATGGTCACACCGTCTAGTTCTTAATGGAGCAAAAGGGAAATCTAGAGTAGGTCAGTCTACAACGTGATGACTTGGTCGCACACAACCAAGAATTGGAATAGGCTATGGCGGAGGTCTGTAGCAGTGTACCTGAACCAGCTGTGCTAGTGGAACTCCCAGCAACCAAAAATATTCATCACATGGCCCCAATATTCCATAAGGCCCAAGAGGAGGCTGCCACAACTTAGTGGGAATTGAACTTGGGTGCGGAAAGCTGGTTCCAGCACCCTCCCATACTACCTCGGGTGAGACTTCAGTCCGCGCTCCATGGATTATTGCTGAAAGGGCCGGTAGTGTGGGATTTGCTTGGTTAAAACACCTTTGAAACTGGGTCAGGCCCCAATAAGCCAACATTGCGCATGATGTAAATCGCTATAATGTTATGTTGAGTAGATTTTTGGCACACCTTTAAGAAGGTATCATTATCGAATGGGGGCTAGAAATCTAAAATGTTATCTATTGAATTAGATATAAGATTATATTTGTATATATGGGAATGTTGATATAGTTTGAGCTTGTAGGAATTAATTATTGGAGAATACCCTATTGCAGAGGAAGCTTTGGGTTGAATGAAATTTCATGAACCTACTATAGAATCTATGAGCTAAATTTTTTATTTTTAATATATTTTTTCCTTATACTATTTCTTATGACGGATGGCACATGATATGTAGAAATATTTTCACTCTATAGAAGATAATCAAGGCCTTGTGTATGGTCAAGAATATTCCTAAACCTCAAATGACAATAATCTTCTATTCAAAGTTAACAAAGATATTTTGGATATTAGAAAGTCATTAGTATCATTATTATGCATGGTGTAAGCTGTATTTCTTCCACAAAAGCTACAATAAATACTTAGCATAGAAGGATTTGCAGTTGATGGCGTCATCTAGATTATTGGATGCCATTGTGAAATGGGATGCAAGAAATGTGTGGCAAAATTAAATTCTAGAAACCATTTATCTTTGGCTAGGAGTGTACCCATATTTCCCATGATGTAAATAGTTATAATATCATGTTGATTATATTTTTGGCACACCTTTAAGAAGGTATCATTATTGAATGAGGGCTAGAAATCTAAAATGTTATCCCTTGAATTAGATATAGGATTATATTTGTCTAGATGTGAATGTTGATATAGTTTGAGCTTTTAGGAATTAATTATAAGAGAATACCCTATTGCAGAGGAAGCTTTGGGTTGAATGAAATTTCATGAACTACTGTAGAATCTATGAGGTAAGTTTTTTATTTTTAATATATTTTTGCCTTATGCTATTTCTTATGACACATGGCATATGATATGTAGGAAGCTTGTCAATCTATAGAAGATATTCATGGACTTTTGTATCGTCAAGAAGATTCCTAAACCTCAAATTACGACAATCTACTATTCAAAGTTAAAAAATATATTTTGTATGTTAGAAATTCATTTGTATCGTGCTTATACATGGTACAATCTCTATTTCCACCAGAAAACCTACAATAAATAATTAGCATAGAAGGATTTCTAGCTGATCACATCGTCTGGATTGTTGGCTACCATTGTGAAATGGAATGAGGGAAATGTGTAGAAAAATCATATTCTAGAAAGCATTTACCTTTGGTTAGGAGTTTATCGATATTTCCCATGTTGTAAATAGTTATAATGTCATGTTGAGTAGATTTTTGGCACAACTTTAAGAAGGTGTCATTATTGAATGGGGGGCCGAAATCTAAAATGATATGCATTCAATTAGATATAGGGTTATATTTGTCTAGATGGGAAGGTTGATATCATTTGAGCTTGTATGAATTAATCATGGAGAATACCCTATTGTAGAGGAAGGTTTGGGTTGAATGAAGTTTCATGAACCTACTATAGAATCTGTGAGCAAAATGTTTTATTTTTAATATATTTTTGCCTTATACTATTTCTTATGACACAATGGAATGTGATATGTAGGAATCTTTTCACTCTATAGATGATATTCATGGCCTTGTTTATGGTCAAGAATATTCCTAAACCTAAAATGACAACAATCTGCTATTCGAAGTTAAAAAAATATTTTGGATATTAGAATTCATTTGTATCATGCTTGTGCATGATACAAGCTCTATTTCCTCCAACAAATCTACAATAAATACTTAGCATAGAAGGATTTGTAGCCGATGGCATCATTTGGATTGATGGCTATCATTTTGCAATAGAATGAGAGAAATGTGTAGCAAAATAATATTCTAGAAACCATTGATCATTGGTTGGTAGTTTACCCATATTTCCTATGATGTAAATAGTTATAATGTCATGTTGAGTAGATATTTGGCACACCTTTGAGAAGGTATCATTATTGAATGTGGGCTAGAAATCTAAAATGTTATCCATTGAATTAGATATATAATTATATTTGTCTAGATGGGAAGGTTGATATAGTTTGAGCTTGTAGGAATTAATTATTGGAGAATACCCTATTGTAGAGGAAGATTTGGGTTGAATGAAATTTCATGAACATACTGTAGAATATGGGATATCATTTTTTTATTTTTAATGTATTTTTTCCTTATAATATTTCTTATGATGGATCGCATATGAGATGTAGGAATATTTTCACTCTATAGAAGATATTCATGGCCTTGTATATGCTAAAGATTCCTAAACCTCAAATGATGACAATTTGCTATTCAAAGTTAACAAAGATATTTTGGATATTAGAAATTCATTTGTATCATGCTTATGGATGGTGTAAGCTCTATTTCCTTCAGAAAAACTACAATAATTATGTTGGCATTATGGCACAAGTTTGGAGCTATGGCATAGGTGTTGTCCTTGATGGCAACTCTCTTTGGTAACAGATCTTAGTTTAGGCACTCAGAAAGAATAAAAAGACATATACGCAGGTTCATCTAGACGAAGACGCGTATACACACGGGTTATACATTACAAAAGCGCGTATATGTTGGGGATCATAGTTTTGGTCCATGGTAGTTAGTTCTTGGGAGTTGAACCTATGTTTTTGACCATGGCGTCTCGTCAGATGTGTTGATCCCTAGTTTTGCGTTCATGGTATTAAAATATTATGGTTTTGGACCATGGTATTGAGGAAGGCCTAAGACTATAAAAGACGAAGGAGATCATGTGGCAAATGATCATCTGAATTATTATTGAAGATTTGATAAAGGGCAAGAGCTGGCATATTGGTATTTGGGTGATGATGCAGATCTAGATCTGAATGAAGGAGGAACCTTAGCGCAAAAGGAAGGATAAGTTCTATTCATGAGTCATAATCTTTAAGCTTGAATGATAATATATTTGTATGATTTTGATCTACTAGATGTGGCGCTTGCTTGATCTATAAGTCTGATAATCTGAGTTAATTAGTGATTGAATATCTGAAAGGGTGAATTCTCCCTTATAGATCTGTACACAGGTTCAGTGAAGCGAAGGCGCGTATACACGCAGGTTCAGTGAAGTAAGAGTGCGTATATGCATGTTGTTCCATACGCAGAAGCGTATGCATGCATGTTTCAGGCTGATAAAGTAGCATATATGTTTTAAACTGTGATCTTGCTGCTTATGTTTATTGCTGCTGTGTTCTCGGTTCTGTTTTCTGGTATGTGGTTTCTGGTACTGTGTTTTGGGTACACCTATCAGAGAAGTATCTAGTTGATTCAGATCTAATTAGTGGAAAGGAGATTAGTTGATAGAGAAATTCTTGATGATTGATTGATGTTCATGGATCCAGTCTGAAAATTTATGAAATGTGGTCCCTAGAAGAAAGAGAAGGTTGTAGCCTTCTGTAGGCCAGCACCTATGTACTATTATCTTGACTAGTACAAGAGATAAAGGGGGTTGTAGCTCCCTTCCAGGAGAAGCTGGAGAACGAGAGAGAGTAGTAGCTCTCTGTAGGTTGCAGCCTGCATACTAGTAAAGGTCTGCACCAGTACATTGTAAAAGAAGTTTCTAATTAAAGAAAAGATAGAGACGAATTGCAGTAGGTGGTTTTCACCGACATTGGGTTTCCACCTTATATCTTGTGTCCTTGTGTGTGATTGTCTTTCTACTCTGTTTCACTGTCTCTGGTTACTGGTTATTTGATTCTGCATCACTGATTAACAATCATCATCAGAAATATTAAGTAAATTAAAAGTTTGCTTTGTATACGTGGGTTTCCTTCTGCATAGTTTCGTATATACGCAGTTTTAATAAAGTAGCGTATACAATTTGTTTTTGAAAAGGGATTATTGGACTTGATAATACTGATTCACCCGCCCTCTCAGTATTATTTCCAACAATTGGTATCATAGCAGGTCCTTCTAAAGAAGCTTGATCGCTCGAAGGAAGATCTTTCATCATGAGCAAATACGAGAGGGAAGCATCAATCAGAGCACTGGTTTTTGATGGAAAAAACTTCGTATACTGGAAGGTTAGAGTTACTACCTATCTTCAATCTTTGGGTACTAAAGTCTGGGATATCATAGATACAGGGTATGCTTTTCCATCATCGACTCCCACAAATCCGGCTGAGAAGAAGAAATATGAAATGAATGCAAAGGTGGTCAATACTCTATTGGGATGTCTATCACAGTCTGAATTTGTCAAAGTCATGCAGTATAAATCCGCTAAGGAAATATGGGACAAGATTGTTTTGAGCTATGAAGGAGATGATCAGGTAAAACGAGCAAAACTTCAAACCCTCAGAATTCAGTATGAAAATCTCAGAATGTACAATGATGAAAGTGTGGCTAACTATTTTCTTCGGGTAGATGAGATTGTTAATTGTATTAAAAATTTGGGTGAAGAAGTAAAAGAGGCTACTGTGGTTGAAAAAGTTCTAAGATCTTTGTCCCCTGGGTTTGAATCTAAAGTTTCTGCAATAGAAGAAAAGGAGAATCTTCAAAACCTTAAAATGTCACAGTTGCATGGGATTATAACTGCTTATGAAATGAGGAAAGGAGGACCATCAGATAGGAGAGAAGTTGCCTTTAAAGCTTCTGGCAAAGGAGACTACTATGAGTCTGGACACATATCAGAAGAAGAAGAAGAATCGAATTTTGTCAAAAATCTTCAACGGGGCACTGGACGATTCCGAGGTAAGTTACCCTTCAAATGCTTTGCTTGTGGAAGAGTAGGTCACTATGCTGCCAAATGTCCTCACAAGGATAATATTGACAAGGGGAAAGTACCTGTTAGATGGAACAAGAAACAAAATGCAAATAAGAAAAGCTATTACACTCATGAAGATAGTGATGGACTCTCAAATAGCGACGAAGATGAACGAGGTAATCACTATAAACTTCTAATGGATTTTGAAGATGATGATTATGTGGATGCTATAGATGTAGATGGATTTTATGAAGAGATTTCTAGACTCAAAAGATGTGTAGAAGAAAAGAATATGATCATTGATACTCTGCAATTTCAACTTGATGAAAAAGAAAAATATCTTGAGAAGTTAGAATGTGAAATTGTTGGTCTTAGGAAAGAAATTGAGAAAACAAAGGTCCTTAATCTTAAATTTGTTAAAGGATCTGAAACTCTGGATGAGATTATCAGTGTACAACGTTCCCCTCTAATCAAGACAGGACTGGGGTATAATGGAGAAGCATCTCAAGCTTCCACCTCCAAAAATTATCTTGATGCAACAAGAAGGAGTGAGCAAAGGCCTAATAGAAATCATCAGGTAAATCAGGGACAGTCTTCCTCAAGGACGAACAAAGACTATCAAGAAAATCGGGGGCATGCTACCTTAAGGATAAACAGAAGCTACAACCAGCCATAGGTAAAATCTTCCCAATTCTCTTCAAGAATGGATGGCGGTAGAAACTACAATCGGTTAGATGATAGTCGCAGGAATTTCTTCAATGGCCAATGTTTCTCTTGCCATAACTTTGGTCACAAAGCACCTCAATGTGTTGCTTATAAGACAATCATGACTAGAGAAGCTCAAAAACAAAGAAGTATGCTTGCAATCACGAAGAGGACCTATAACAACTTTTCTGCCCTTGAAAGTGAAATTGAATGTTGTATTTGTAATAATTTTGGTCATGAAGATTCTGAATGCAGGACTAGGTTTTGGAAAACAACTCAGAAGGAACAAACCTCAAGTGCCAAAACATGGAGAATAAAGGAACCGCAAATAGAAAGATGTGGGATAGCTTTATATGCAGAAGGACAAGAAAATCAATGGTACATCGACAGCGGATGTTCGAAGCATATGACAGGTGATAAAGGAAAAATTGAATCATATACTGCTTTAGAAAAGGGAAAGAAAGTTTCTTTTGGAAATGATACTCCTGCAGCCATAAAAGGAAAAGGCATTGCTCAGTTGAAAGAAAAGGTCAAAGCTAGAAACGTTTTATATGTTGATGGCTTGAAGCATAATCTATTGAGTGTCAGTCAGATGTGTGATAATGGAACCGAGGTGATATTTCGATCAGATGGATGTAGTGTTCGTGATCTTGATACAGGAGAAACAGTTATCAAAGGCAAAATAACTCCAAATAATCTATAAATATTTGAATAAGGAGAACAACAATGTTATTTGAGCAAGAATGATGAACACTGGTTATGGCACCGGAGGTTGGGGCATCTAAGATTTTCACAAATAAGGAAAGCATGTAAATACCAGGCAGTTCGTGGTCTTCCAGACATCAAAATTCCTGTCACGTGGAATCAGTCGATCTTTGAGACAAGACAAATCTTCCTAGAATCTAATGAAGACCTAATGACAAACAAACCAACCAAACACTATATTTCTCTAAATGCGCTTTATAAGTAATGGGAAACAAGTGTGTTTAAGGGCCTACCTCATGTCCAACGCAAGTTCGGAGATGCCTTCACTTCTTTGATCCAAGTAAGTTCCTTCGTCGCAAACCTGTAAGCACAAACAAGGCAAACAATTAAATAGCACCTGAATATCCAATATTATAAAACATATTTAACATGAAAGTCAAGGAGTCCATGAAACAAATAGCATAAGATACTTGTTGAGAAAAATGAGCTTGATTGTATTAATTCAAAAAGAAAGAACCTTACAACCTTTGCCTTGATGCTGTACAAGCTCCTTCCAGGGTCCAACAAGAAGTCTCCTCTACTTTGACAAGCTTCACTCACTCCCTAATGGGGCCAAAAAGGTATGTGATCTCTCCTCTTAAGCTCAAATAGGAAGTTTTGATTTCACTAGCATTTACCCTCAAAAGTTCAGCTTTTAACCTCCCTGGCCACTGACCTAATGCCTCAATTTATAGTGCAATGGAGATCAGTTACCAGCTCCTCCTTCAAAGGGATAGAATCCTCCTTCAAAGGGATAGCTCCTCTCAACAAGGGATTATTTCCTCCTATGATGGGATGCATGAACCACTTGGAGCGAACAATCCACGTAACAAATGCTTCTAGAAAACTCTAGAATTAACACAAGATGAGTTTTTTAAGATAAAGATTGCGCCTTTTGACTTTTACAGGGGTACGTACCTTCCCCTTTACATACAGAGCGTATAAGTACGAAGATACCTTGAACAAAAGGTGTGGGCCCGCAGGCAAAAGTAAGAGAAAGTGCGGAACCAGAGTTACATTGCTTTTTTGATGTCTTTCTCTCTTTTCTCAAGCTTGCTTTGAAGAGTTGAGGTTGAAGACTTGCTTAGGAAGCTGGTGTAGGTGATGATAGGCCTACACCGACTGCAAATAATCAAGGTGACGATATTTTTGTGTAACAGATTGCCCCCTAAAGTATGAAGTCTATAGTATATGAGGATTTTTTCATTTTTCATATAGGAAGAGTGAAGTGCTTTATCATTTCGAGGATCATCTTGCGGAGAGCCCGGTTGGAACCTGTAAAAACATTCAATGCAAAATATATAAATGAGATCATATCATCGCTGAGGTAGGCATTCCCATACTCAGATAAAACTGACTAAGATACTGAAAACTGACTAGAAGACTAACTGACTAGGAGGCTAGCTACTGCTCTGATATAGGAATGATCTCGTAGCACATCATAAATACAGACACATGTGGACATAGTATGGACGCAGCCATCTGTTTATGAATAGTCCATAATATAATGAATACAAAATTCCTCGCAACCTGGATGGTGGAAACTAGATCCAGGGTCTTCATTTCTGCATCCCGAAACAGTACGATTCTATCCATGCGATTGAATTTGTCGAAGTCGAACATGGTAGAAACCACTTGATTAGTAGTCAATGATGTAAACTGTTAACAAGCGTGAGAGAAACCACCAATAATGACAATGGCTCTCAAAGTACTCAGCACAATCCATGAAATGTGATAAGATGTGTGGATGTCGAACATGTCACGGAATCCTTTGATCGAAAGTCGATGATGTAAACTATCGTCAAAGGCGAGAAACCTGCCATTGAGGCATGCAAATCTCAAGGTACTGATGATTCCTAGCTCATTTTTCTAGAGAATGAGTCGGAGTCGATAGAAAGCGATCCGTCGTAACCAAGCTCACGACACGAAATCATAGATCAAGTTGAAGAAATTTAGTTGCAGGGACTGACTCAGGGATGGTCAAGATGGATAATAGACATTTTGCAGATGAATGGCTTATTTGCATTGAGCTCTTGAACACATAACGACACGAAAGATGGTTTGGTGATGATTGACCAAAGTTAATATCCAGAAACCGGCTGAAGACTTTCAATATGGTTCGATCAACTGTTAGGTAAAGGATTTCCCAACCCATGTGAATGAAAGTGTCGTTTTCAAGAGTGGTTATAAAGTATGACAAACAGACTCACCTTTCTCTCTTTTCCCCCACCATTTCTGGCAAGTACCTCTTTATTTTTTACAAGCTTGAGGAGGATAACATATGCTTGATTATAAGCTCACCCTTTGGGTGAGTCCAACTTAGTTTAAACTCGAACCCTAAGAAGGAGTGGTCCGTTCCTGTTTGTA
>APFE030182731.1:64328-97536 GCA_000404065.3 Pinus taeda | reverse complement strand
TTAGGAAGCTGGTATAGGTGATGATAGGCCTACCCGACTGCAAATAATCAAGGTGACGATATTTTTGTGTAACAAAAATAATAATGAAAAACCATAAAACCAAAAATTAAGGATTAAAAAGATGAAAATAAATTAAAAATAGAAATTAACCATCATAAATTTATAATTTAACAATTTAACAATTTATATTAAACATATGTGAATAAACAAAAAAAATGTAATTGGGAGAAATGACAAGAAATTAATTTTTAAATAAAAGATTCTATACCAAAAATTAAAATGAAAAAGAATTCAATAAATCTTAAATATACAAATGATAATTAAAAAATAAAATGAGAGAGAAAAGATAAAAATAAAAAATTAACTACATTATTTAATTAATTAATGGAGGGAGTAAAAATAAATAAATAAAATTATTATATTGGAGAGTAACTTTGTTTAAACCATTATTATATTATAAAGATTATATTTTCAAATAAATATTGCTCTCATTAATAAAAAATAAAATAGGAAAAAACAAATACAAATAGAATGAAGTAAATAATAAAAAGTAAAATGAACTCATCAAAAAGGTACAAAGGAAAGGGACCAACCAAATCTCTAAAACAATGAAAGAAGAGGTTAAGAAAGAAAATGAAGGAAAGCGAGAAAGGTGGGAGAAAAATAAAGGATGAAGCCTAGGAATAACAAAATGGGATCCAACAATTTATAATCTTCCATCCATCATCCCTGTTTAGCGTCTTAGATATTTTTTCAATCTCAATGGCCTTCCTTAACTTATAGTGATGGAAATGCTCAATCTTGGCAATGACCTGGGAATCCTCTATACAAATGTGGTGCTTTGTCTCCTTAGCAAGCTCAGTTAAAGTTGAGGAATGACTCTTAAAATGTTTTATTTCATCTGCATGCTCCTGAATTCTTTTATTAATGGAAGATGTAGCAATGACAAGAAATTTGCTACTATTGATGAATTTGAACTGAAATCAAGAAATATAAATTTCTTCTACAATCTGCGAAATAAAAAATTACAATATAGAAACACAAGCAATGACATGCAACCATCAAAAAATAAGGAACAAAATGATTTACAAGGGAAACCAATTGGAAAAAACCCCTCCGCTGCTTTTCATTAATCAGATGAGAATGAGAAACTACTACAATGTCAACTTCAAGCTCAAAACACACCATGCATTGTAAAATTGCTCTCCTACTGAATGACTATCTCTGGCCAAAACTTAGCCTATTCAAGCCCCCTAACTTCCTCCTATTTCCTTGTGCAAACATTGATAAATTGACCTCCTAAAGAATAAAGAATTCCCTATTTCCTTGAGAAAATCCAAGGGAATTGATAACATACTTAATTGCTAAGCCTATACACTCAACTAGTATACAATTGATGATTGCAATGTGACTTTTCCTCCCGTCCAACTAGGCAATTTGGATTTCATTCATGTTTGTGTTATTTTTGGCTCATTGACTAGTTAACTAAGAGAACAATGAGAAAACAATATTCATAACTACTTAACTGACCTTCAACTGATTCAACTAATGGCTAGATCTTACTTAACTGAGTTCAACTAAAAATAATTGAACTAGATTGCTAAATTTTAGCAATCAATACGTGCACAACCCTCCTCCAAGCCTACAAACTCAAATTTCTTATTTGACTATGTGACAAGGACATGCCACTGAAGCTAACTACAATCCAAGTCATCCTGCTGATGTGGAAATTGGAATTTCTCCATTTGACTAAGGCACAAGTCAAATGGAGGATTTTATTGCTACATTTCTAACATTCGCTCTTAGCAAGAAAAGGGTTCTGCACCACCCCTATCTTGTACCCGTGGAACTCAAATTTTCCTCTTGACAATGCCTTTGTCAAAATATTTGCAGCTTGTTCCTCAGTGGGAATGTACTGCAACATCATGGTTCTCCTCTACACATAATCTCTCAAGTGATGGTACCTAATATCAATGTGCTTGGACCTGTAATGAAATACTGGATTCTCAGAGAGTTTGATACAACTCTCATTATCACAATAAAACATTTTCAGATCCATCTCTTGACTAAAAATACTAACAAGAATTTTACTCATCCATATGGCCTCGCACGCTACTTGAGTTGCAACCATGTACTCGACCTCTGCTGAGCTGAGTGTCATAGACCTTTATTTCTTGTTGTACCTGGAAATAGTTGAAGACCCAACACTGAGGATAGCTCCTGAAGTGCCCTTCATGTCTCATGGGATCCATGCCTAATATGCATCAGTGAAGCCTTGGAGCTTCACACCATCTATCCTCATGTACCATAACCCATAGTCTATTGTGCCTCTGAGGTATATGAGCACATGCTTATCTCCTTTCCAGTGAATATTGGTAGGATTCACCATAAATTGGCTCAATTGATTAACTACAAATCATATGTCGGGCCTTGTGTTCACCAAATACATCAAGGACCCCACAAGTTGTCTGTAGATGGTAGCATCTATTGCCTCTCCTAAAGAAGCATCCTCCTTCCTCTAGTTTGTAGCTAGAGAAGTCTCTATAGGCTTGAAGCCATGCATATGAATCGTTGAAGTATTTCAGAGGATTACTTCCCCTCACTCACAAACAACTCTCTATCTCCTGCCATACCTCCAACCCAAGGAATTAATGCATTAATCCCATGTCGTTCATCTCGAATTCTCTTGCAAGGCCCTCCTTATAAGAGTGGATCAACTACTCATCCCCTATAAGTATCAAGTCAGCAACAACAATACCAAGATAAGCACAAGTAACATCACAAACATCAAAGCATGTTGTCCCTCTAAAGATATTTTCCTTGTGTGTCGGTAAATTCTAGGTTAGTGCACATATTCAACACCTCAAACTCAACAAATTCCATATTGTATACATCATATGTCATAAATTTCAATAACAACCAAAGCTCAACCATTGCAAAATTTATCTTGGCATGCCAATAAACCATGCAAGATCAAATGGTCTCAATATAAAGTAGGCTTCAAAAAGAACTCAAAGAATTTTAGCTTAGAAAATCAATTATTTTTATGGTCTAATTTCAAGTCTCATATTTCAAACTTCTATGAGAAAAGCACGTCTTTGAGGTATAAATCATTTAGTGAATTTTATTTTTTTAAACATGATAGACCATCACTTAGCAAAATAACTTACTTCATAAACAAATCTAGCATTTCTCACATTCTCATATCTATAATCCATTACTAATATATTTCATCCTTATCCTTTAACCATTCTATTTCATAGGCCATCAAGTTACACTTCAAACCTATGCATTCCACTCATGAAATAACCCATTCAATGATCCCTCTCCAAAATTTATCATATCTATACATCCCCTTCACCACAATACTAGGAAGAGGTCAACAAAACTATTCGTCTAACATAGTATTCCTATCAAGGGTGAACTAGGGGAAGGGTTAGTTGATCCTTCCTCTAGTATAGGATTCTCATCAAGGGGTTGCTAGGGAATAGTTATATGAATACTTCTCTAACATAATATTTTTATTAAGGTGGAATGCAAGAAAGGACCAAATGACCATTCCTCTCGAATTATATTCCTATAAAGGATGATCCTAGGAAAATATTCATTGAGTTTTCCTCTAGATTAGTATTATCATTAAGTTAGATAACCTTTTCTATAGCATAGTATTATTTTCAAGGGTGAACAAAGGGAAGGGTTAGCAATCTGATGTAGACTCAGCACTATAAAAACCTGTATCAATTGCTCTGTTTTTACCTTCAATCCCCAAAATGAAGATCAACTTAAATTCTAACAAATTAAAGCTATAATTGGTTTACAAGAAGACAATCCAACAAACAAAGATTAGATGGAGGACTTTATTTCTACGTTACAGGCCATGTGAAAGACATTTTGGTAGTTTGCAACAAATGTAGCACCAAATACCAAAGCACAACATTTTGTGGCACCAGCTAGCTCCGGACCCCTACGAGCATCATCAAGTCAAAGATGTGCCTTTTATCTAGATTTCTTCTAGATTTTTGATTGGTTTTCCTATTCTAACAGTTGTAGAGGCCCGATCTACAGGTTTCTGACCAAAATAGCGGTTTTTCCACCAGATTTATATTCCCAAATGCGTGGCTGACCAAAGCAATGATTGCATAATGTTTTGTTAAGTTAATTGGACCAGAATAGGGTCTATGCTCATTGATTATCTGAGACATAGGGTGTACAAGGGAAGGTTGAACCGATTATATCATGAATTGGTTGTCTCCATGTAAAACTAAAACACCAACTTTGTCATTATGACTAAAACAAAAACATTGATACACAGGAAAAATAGAGTATCTCCCTTATGCCTTGATAGCTCTATTACAATATTGTCATACACAGGAAAACAGAGTATCCATATTACTGCCTTCAAAACTCTATTACATTATTGCACTCCCTGATTTTTTTCACTCTCACCCTTTCTTTCCATTTCAATCAGCAAATGAATCCTTTAGTAACTTTCTCCTACCACAAATTAAGGAGTTTTCTATCTTTTTAAGAAACAGAATCCTAATTTAACTTAATGACTTAGCTACTTGGCTTTATCTCCTCGTAGGGAGGAACGACTTGCCATTTATTTCTAATTTCCTCATATTTTTAACAACAAACTAACTACTTACATAATTAATAACTACTAAGAACTTAATAATCAATTTTCTTCTCCACTCCTTGTTAACCACAACATGTGATCACACTATCACATTGCTGGATGGGTCTAGATGCTCCTGCATCAAACTTCCAGGGAGGAAAAATATTGTTCCATCATGTCTTTTGGATCCACTTGATATTTGTGTAACTCTGTAGCTGTCATCCAACTAGCATCTTCATCTGGCTGCCCCTTCCATTTAACTAAGTACTAATAATATATTTAGCTTCTTGTATTCTTTGCGACTCTTTTAATCGGAATAACCTACACTTCCTTCCTTGCTATCTTTGGCATTTGCTCCTCCCACTTTGGGGTCTCAATCTTATTTTCTATCAACTCATCTTGTAGCTCTGTCTTTGACTACCTGTACAGGTACAAATCTGCAATATTGAAGATTGGTGATATGCCAATCCCTTCTGGTAGCTCAACCTCATAGGAATTGGTTGAAAACTTCCTCATTATTCTACATAGTCCTATCTTTTTCATCTTTAATTTGTTATAAGTCCCAACAGTAAACCTTTCCTTTCTCAGGTAAACCATGACTAGACTGCCCACATGAAATTCTTTTTCTTTCCACTTCATATCAGCTCTTTGTTTGTATTTGTTGTTGCTTTCCAATAATCTCTCTTTGACATCTTCTCTGCAAACTCTTCCGCCTTTGCACTCCTTATCTCTTATTTTCCCAAATTTCTGAGCTCATATACACCTATTGGATTCATCCCAAAAACAATCTGGAATGGACTCATCCCAATACTTCGATTAGGAGTACCGTTATAAGAAAAATCAGCTTGAGCAAGTGCTAAATCCCACTAGTTATGATTTTGATAAACTGAGCTCCTCAATATGTTTCCCAAGCTTCTATTTACGACTTTGGTTTGCCCATCCGTTTGAGGATGATAGGCTGAACTAAAACTAAGGTTTTCATCTTGTTTCTTCCACATAGTTCTCTAGAAATTCCCAACAAACTTTGTATCCCTGTCACACACAATACTTATAGGAAACCCATGTAACCTTACAACTTATGAAAAAAATAGATTAGCAATATGAGTTGAATCACTAGTCTATTTGCATGTATGAAATGAGCCATTTTAGAAAATTTATCTACCATAACATAAATGGAGTCATTTCCTCTTTGAGTTTTTGGCAAACCCAAAACGAAATCCATACTAATGGCATCCCATGGTCGGTCCAGTATTGGTAATGGATGGTACAGTCCAGTGTTTTGTCTTCTCCCCTTAGCATGCTCATAGATGCTACACTTTTCAACAAATCTCTTAACATCAGTTTGCATTTTTGGCCAGTAGTAAAAAGAATTTACCTGAGAAAGGTTTTGTCCTGTCCAAATTGTCCAGATAAACCTCCATTGTTTTTCTCCTTAATAATGTTATCCTTCACAGAGCATTTGGGAATACATAGCTTGTTACTTTTAAACAACAAACTTCCTTGGATGAGATAATCCAACCACTGGCTTCTATTGTGAATTGCTGAATTTTGTACAGCTGCATAAATATCTTTAAATTATTCATCTTCCTTATACATGTCAACCATTTCTTCAAAACCTACAACACCAATTCTTAATTCCTGCATAATTAAATTCATTATGCTCAAAGCATCAGCAACTATGTTCAAATTACCGCTTGTATGATTAATCAAAAAAGTAAAACTCTTCAAAAACTCCACCCACTTGGCATGCTTCTAGCTCAATTTCAGCTGATTATTTATGAATTGTAATAAATGATTATCTGAATATAATATAAATTATTTTGGTAACAAATAATGTCTCCATTTTTCCAAATCTTTCACAATAACATAAAACTCCTTGTCATAGGATGAGTATTTTTTCTTAGCTTCATTCAATTTCTCGTTGAAATGTGCTACTGGTCTCTGTTCTTGACTTAAAACCACTACAACTGCAACTCCACTAGCATCAGTTTTAACTTGAAAAACTTTCTCAAAATCTGGCAAAGCTAAAACTGGCTTTTCTATAATTTTCTTCTTCAATAATTTAAAGTTTCGGTCTACTGCCTCTGTCCACCTAAATGCCTGATTAGTCTCTTTGATTGTTTCAATAATGGGTGCACAAATCTAACTAAAGCTTCTAATAAATTTTCTATAGAAACTGGAAAGACCATGAAAGATTCTTACCTCAAATATGTTTTTTGGAGTTGGCCAATTCAAAATTGCTTGGATTTTCTCTGGATCCATTTTTAGACCTTCTATAGAAACTACGAATCCCATATAGATTAGCTCTTACTTCATAAAACTACATTTCTTCAAATTTATTAGTAGTTTCTCTTTCTACAAAGTTTTTAGAACTAATTGAAGGTGCTCCAGATGCTCTTTTTTACTTCGACTAAAAACTAAAATATCATCAAGATAAACAATTACAAACTTGCTAGCATACTCCTCCAAAACTTCATTCATTAATATCATGAATGTGTTGGGTGCATTAGTGATTCCAAAAGGCATCACTAACCATTCATATAACCCATTGTTTGTTTTGAACGCAGTCTTCCATTCACCCCCCTCTCTAATCCTTATTTGATGATAACTGCTCTTCAGATCTAATTTAGTAAAATATTTTGAACCACTCAAGCAATCCGTTAAATCATCCATGTGTGGTAAGAGAAAACGATACCTGATGGTGATTTTGTTTATGGCTTTAGAATCAACACACATGTGCCATTCTCCATTTTTTTTGGGCTAAGTACTAATAGTACATCACACAGACTAAGGCTCTCCCTTATCAACCTTTTATCCATCAATTCTTGCACTTGTCTTCCAACTTATGCATTCTCTTGAGGATTTAAACTGTATGCTGCTTTATTCGGAAAACTTGCTCCAGGGATTAGATCAATGTGATGACTAATACTCCTGATGGGTGGTAATCCATTTGGCAACTCATCCACAATAATATCAGCAAAATCATTCAACATATTTTTTATTTCTTCAAATAAATCATCTAAGTTTGTGGAAGTCAAAATTACCTTACGTCTCCCTATGACAACAAAATGCATCTTTTCATCATTCTTGAGTTCTTGTGGCAATTCTTTCCCACTCATCAACATAACACTATTTCCAATCACTTCTTTGCCTGCTTCATCCTTCAATGACAGCAATGTATGTTTATTTCCATCCTTCTCTAGAGTGTAAGTGTTTCTTTTCCCATCATGCATAACTTTCCAATCAAACTACCAAGGTCTTCCTAGCAATATGTGACATACATCCATCAACATTACATCACATAATATCACATCCTTGTAAGTACCACTCTGGATCTCTACCTTGCATTGTTCTGTCATAATAAGTTGATTTCATTTTTGTAGCCACGATACTTTGTAAGGAGTAGGGTGTACTATTTTCACCAATCCCAATTTGTCCACCATCTCTATAGAAACAAGGTTATCAATGCTTCCACTGTCAATTATCACTTTACAACATTTTCATTTGGACTTTCATATAGTCCTAAATAGATTCTTTCTTTGAGCTAGATCTCCTGTCTCCTTTTCTGCTTTAAGCAATACCCTTTCCATTAACAAGGATTCTCTTACTTTGGGTGGTTCTTCTTTACTTGCAATTTGAGAATTTTCTTCCTTTGCCTCAGCCACATTCACATTCCACTGATTTGCTGCTTTATTATGAGGACAGTCCCATGATCCATGTCCCCTTTCTCCGCATGCGTAACATTAAATTTCTCTTCCTCAACCTCTTCCTCTGGGTGAAAATATCCCTCTACCAAAGTCTCCTCTCTATGGCGGTCTAATACTCGAACCTCCTCCTTCATTCTGAGAGCGCTGGAATCTTGATTTCGAAGTTCCTCTTCCTCTTGTTGGACTTTTACGTCTATGCCTCTTGCTTTGCTTCCTCAAAATTTTCTCCTCTGCCTTCAAGGCTGCTTGATAGGCACTTTCAATCGTCTTCAGACTTAGTAGACTGATTTCATCTTGTATGTCATATCTCAAGCCATTGATATATATGGTTTCCTTTTCTACGTCATCATTTGCATTTCCTACTCTAATGCTCAACTTATAAAACTCTTCCATGTATTCTTTGATAGTCATTCCTTTTTGCCTCAAATTTTGTAAATGTCTGAAAAGATTTAATTGATAATCTTGTGGCATGAATTTACCTTTCAATTTTCTCATATTTTGTCCCACTGCTTAATCTTAGGCTTTCCCTTTCTCTCTCTGGATGTTTGTAGTTCATCCCACCAGCTAGTTGCATGGTCCTTCAATCCGGTAACTACAAATTTCACCTTCTTTTTATCATCAACCTCCTCATAGTCAAAATACTTGTCTAATGAACTGATCCAGTCCATCAACTCTTCCACATTGAGGTTCCGATAATAGAAAGGTATTTCCTCCTTTTCTCTTCCACTTGCTTTGCCCAACATTTTGAGAACTTTTGTGGCTTCGCTTTCATCATCTTCTTCTTCCTCAGAATATTCCTCAACAGCAGTGACATCTCCTTCATCAAGTGCTCTCCTCTGAGAAGTTTCCATTGTCTCCATCTGTGTATGGAAATATCAAATCTCTTCTAGCAAAACTGCATTTGTTACAGGTCTTCCCCGACCTATGCTACCTCCTCTCCTAGGTGGCATGTTTGTTGTAGCAGAACTTAATCCATGTCTACTCTGATACCAAATGATGTAGACTTAGCACTATAAAAACTTGTATCAACTGCTTTGTTTTTACCTTCAATCCCCAAATCGAAGATCAACTTAAATTCTAACAAATTAAAGCTATAATTGATTTACAAGAATACAACCCAACAAACAAAGATTAGATGGAGGAATTTATTTCTACGTTATAGGCCATGGGAAAGAAATTTTGGTAGTTTGCAACAAATGTAGCACTAGCACTGAATACCAAAATGCAGTGTTTTGTGGCACCAACATAGCTCCAGACCCCTACGCACAGCGCCAAGCCAAAGATGTGCCTTTTATCCGCATTTCTTCTGGATTTTTGATTGGTTTTCCTACTCTAACAGTTGTAGAGACCCGATCTAGAGGTTCTTGACCAAAATCATGGGTTTGCCACCGGATTTATATTCCCAAATGCATGGTTGAACAAAGAAATGATCACATAGTGTTGTGTCAAGTTAACTGGACTAGAATAGGGTCTATGCTCATTGATCATCTGAGACATAGGTTGCACGAGGGAAGGCTGAACTGACTATATCACGAATTGGCTGTCTCCATGTAAAACTAAAACACCAACTTTGTCATTATGACTCAAATAGAAACATTGATACACAGGAAAAACAAAGTATCTCCCTTACGCCATGATAGCTCTATTACAATATTTCCATACACAGGAAAACAAAGTATCCATATTACTGCCTTCAAAACACTATTACATTATTGCACTCCCTATTTTTTTCACTCTCACCCTTTCTCTACATTTCAATCAGCAAACAAATCCTTCAGTAACTATCTCCTACCACAGATGGAGTTTTCTATCTTGTTAAGAAACAAAATCCTAATTTAACTTAATGACTTAGCTACTTGGCTTGATCGCCTCATAGGGAGGATCGACTTGCCATTTATTTCTAATTTCCTCATATTTTTAACAAAAAACTAACTACTTTCATAATTAATAACTACTAAGAACTTAATAATCAGTTTTCTTCTCCAGTCCTTGTTAACCACAACATGTGATCACACTATCACATTGTTGGTTGGGTCCATATGCTCCTGCATCGCAATCACTTTCCCCAACATAATATTTCCTTCTATGGAGATCCCTTTAGGGTCTTCATGAATATCCATTTGTGACTAGCCCCACTTGTATGAGTAATTTGCATTGCTATGGCATCTTCTTAATATTGTGATGCTTAATAAGGTGGGTCAACTTACAAGAGGAAATTGCTTTCCATATGAACTGTAATTGAGGTGATTTTTGGGGTGTTTGAAAGCTTACAATGTGTGTAGAAACATCATGAGAGTGGAGATAATATCAAAAAGTTTCAAACCTTACAAGTGTTTTTTGATGCCTAAAAGTAGCTATGGAAGTCTTTGAACCTAAAACACCAAACTATGACTTGGCCTGAAAGTTGGTCCTACAAACTAATTCTTCTATTTTTTCCTCCCAAAGAGCACTAAGATAGATGACAAATTATATTATCATACATTCTAGATGGGAAGTTATTGAATTCTTCACTACCACCAAAGATCAAGTAGCCTCCATCATTATTAGGATACTCCATATACATCATACATTCAATCATTATTAAGTGGGCATTTTGGAAGCACTAATGAACTAACAAACATATCACTATCAATAATGGGGTCTAAAGTTTCTAGAAGGATTTGATCACGTTTTATACCCAAAAAAGAATTTTCATTCCCCTTAGAAATGATATCTAACCTTGGAAACATCTATGTTAATGTGGTATCTAATGAATATCTAAGAGAAGAACCATGCATGTCATGGGGATAAAAAACTAGACATTTATCCCTACATTTTTCAATGAGAAAGGAATCACATGTATGGAAATTGCAAAGGAAATTTGTTTCTTATCATTTTTCGAGACACATTATTTATATTTACATCCTTTGAATTTCATAGGGTACCATTCTCAGTGGAATCTTCATTGGATTGATATAAAGTTTCTTGATCCAAAATTCTATTTGGATTAGTAGTTATTACCCAATAATGTAGATTCACCTCAACGTTGTTCAATTTTACAACCTGATATTTAGACAAAAATTTAGGATATTGGCCACTAGAGGAGGTTCTTCAAGTGTAGTGGTTAAGCCAAGAAACTACCTTGTTTTATTTTCCTTTGTTCAAAACTTACCTACTAAAGCGGGTAGTACCTAAAAATATGTCTTAATTGGTTGGAAGAATGACATCATAGTACAACTCCTTCATAATCCAACATCTACTTCCAATCAATGCATCTACATTTCAAGGTAATCAAGTCTAGAAGCCCCCATTTGTATTCATCAAAACCAGCATTTTTGGAACTCCTTCCATATTTAGTGTTTTTGATGATATATATTAAAATGATCCTAAGACCTCCCCTCCTTGCCTACCCCCACTCTCCCACACAAATATCCTATTGATTCCATAAATTCAAAGGGAATTTTGACATATGATGCATTAATTGAAGATGAGAAGATGAGCTTTACATGCATCGTATGAATTGGAATTTTCATCCAATAGTTGCAAAACCTTACCTAATCCTTGAAATAACTAAGGTCCACATGATAATATTACGTCTCTATTTATAGGGGACTCAAAACTAAAAGAGAAAAAAAACAAATTAAAGGGAGATATAGATCTTACCATTAGGTTGTTAGAACTAACCCGTAACTTATCATAGCATGATCTAGAGGCTTTGTATCCCCTTGAGAATCCACTACTATGGAAAGGAAACAATGTTTCCACCCACATAATCCTAATTATACTCTTCTACACCTTCTAGGAATGTAAGGATTAGGCGAGGTTTTTCTCTACCTCACTACTATGAGAACAATTTCATTTAAGGTTTGTAGCCTTCATCAATTCCATATCTCCATAAATCCTTTTGCAAAGAATACTTCTCCCCAAATTATAAACTGCCCATTCCATCCTCACACTCCACCTCCAAAGTTTAATATGTGTCATTCTCTCCCCTCCCCAACCAAAAGAGGTTTTAAATACATTTTTTCCCACCCTTAAAGTAAGATTATTGGTACATTTGCATTGTTATGTTTTTTTTACTAGAGGAATCAACAACTAGGCTGATTTCATATTTGCGTGACATGGGACCGATTCTTGCCACTAGCACTACACCCCTAGGTGTCTACATATGCTCCTTTCAGAGACATGGGTAAACTGGGGAGATTTGAACCTCAAATCCCTTGATACATAACACTTCAATTTCATGGCACTTTCCAATTGAGTTTCCCCCCAAGGGCTTCTTGTCATTGCCACATTAACATCAAGGGGAATATGCCTTTTACTTGTACCTCACATATTTTTCTAGATGAGCTCAAAGACATCCTACTTTTCCTTTGGAGGAAACTTTACTGAGATTTGATGCGAATGGGCAAGGGAAATTTTCTCTTATTATCTCATTGCACAATAATATTTAATCCTAAATGAACAAAGAAATAGTCTTTTTTATCTTAGGAGCACAACATACCTATATACTAACATTTCAATGTATTTACCAATAATATTTTAAATTCTGATTTATTTTTTCTTTAGATAAAAGGTAATTTATTAATTTATAAAGAATAAGAATGCATAGATAAGTTACAAGTTACATTTTAGCATTTAACAAATAATATATTCTATAATTTGAATTTTTAATATTTAAATTTAAAATTAATATTTTAAATAATTAATATTTTACAAATTTTCCATACACACACTTAATATATTATTAAAAAAATTGTTTTACAAATTTTGAAATGACATGTCTCATTCACATCTAAAATCTATTGTATATACACCAATCACTTACAATGCCTCTAATTACCTTAAATATATTTCAATATATTAACCATTGAGGTTTTTGTTGGACAATGTCTCACCATCATATTCGACAAAGTAGGTTTCTCATAGTTGTGAGGATTCATATAAAAATGAGATCACCTCGACCAAACTTCCGAACTTTTATATGTTCAACATGGGAAAAATGACTTCAGCGTTATTAACTAATAAGAATTAGGTAACAAACAAATTCTAAATATTTTCGAATTCTAAAAGTTATGTTTTCGGAAGGTGGATGAACCTTATAAACTCTAAATGAATTATTAGTAGTAAGATTTAGGGAAACAATTGTAGAATTGAGACTTCTGTGATTTGTCATAGTTATAAGGAGAGCTTCAGCGTAAATCACATAAGAAAGATTTCTGCCAACGCGTTTCGAACCAACTAATGTGGTTCATCGTCAGGACAAGATGAAAATACAGATCTAGCTCAGCGTTTAAATAGTCCATGCAGAGACTCCAACGGCTAAAACATTCCAACAGCTAACAGGAACCCCAGTCAAACATTGTACTCATATAATCTTAATAATAATAGTATTTCCATAGCATAGGATAGTTATTTAGGACTTATATAGATTAATTTAAATACATTAATTAATTAATTTCTATTTTTATTATTATTAATTATATATACTATTGTGTTTATGCATATAATATTAAATATTATTTATATATAATATGGATTTTAACCTTGTTTCTATATAATTATTCATAAACCCTTCCCATTTTGTTAACCCCTATATAATTATATATTAATTTTATAGTATGTATTATAGATATTATTATTTTACACATATAATCTTAATAATAATGCATTATTATTTCAATATATTAATAAATTAATTTCTAATTGACCATTTAACCGTTTCTATAAAATTAATTATAAATTAATTAGTGTAATAATAATAACAAATAGGGCTTTTAAGGAAGATTAGGTTTAAAGTATTGCAGTTTTCATTTATATTTAGGTTAGATTTAATAAATTAAATAAATGAATTATTTTTACCAGATTAACCTAGCTTTGAATATAATAATATTTTAATTTTAAATTAACGAGAGGTCGTTTGACTGGGGTTCCTGTTAGCTGTTGGAATGTTTTAGCCATTGGAGTCTCTGCATGGACTATTTAAACGCTGAGCTAGATCTGTATTTTCATCTTGTCCTGACGATGAACCACATTAGTTGGTTCGAAACGCGTTGGCAGAAATCTTTCTTATGTGATTTACGCTGAAGCTCTCCTTATAAGTAAGATTTAGGTCAAAAAACATGTTTTCAAGTCACGAACATGTGCAAAG
This sequence comes from Pinus taeda, assembly GCA_000404065.3. Classification (NCBI taxonomy): domain Eukaryota; kingdom Viridiplantae; phylum Streptophyta; class Pinopsida; order Pinales; family Pinaceae; genus Pinus; species Pinus taeda. The sequence goes on along the minus strand of APFE030182731.1, from coordinate 83,081 downwards.
TGATTAAGGACAAATACTTTGATACATGCTGCAAGTTTTGTTCTCCTGGACATTGAAGTTGTCAGGAAAGAGGAATGTCCGGGAAATTCCACTTTCAATTCAAAATTGAAACATGTTCATTTTTGCAGGTACAGCCTCCAAACTTTGACAAAACAATTATTAGATACACTCTCTAGAGTGCAGGGTACATATTTAAATAAATTGATAAATATACGACTTAAGAATACATATGTAATAGGCTATAAATATTAAATTCTATGGTCACTTATAAATTTAAGTAAAATTTAATAGTGATATATATCATTTAAGATCAAATGCTTAAAGTAATATATTAATGAAAAATATTGTCTCAAATAGAATGAATGTAAAATTTTCAATAAGGTTAAAAAATAATTATGGGATGATCAAATATTTAAAGTAATAGATTAACGGCAGGTATTTACTTAAATAGATTGAATGTAATTTTTTTCAATAAGATAAAAAATAATCATGATATGAGTTGGACTTGCAAGAAAATATCTAGAACCAGGTTAAAATAATTGAAGAATTGCATAAATTATTGAAGTGACTACAATCACAAATAAACTCCTTAGTTGTTTGGTTGATAATGACTCTAGATATCTTGATTTAACAATGTCAAATCTTTCACAAAATAGAAGTTGAAATTGGATCCCTTTATAGTAGATCGGATTCCATTTTAATAAATGAATGTCTCCATCCCACTCTCCATCTCCATCAAGTGGTTTTATAGTTGGGAACTCTGATAGTTTTTATAATATGTTACTAGATATAAATATGAAAGTTGAAATGAAAGACCTGAAATCTTCTCCTAAGGCTAGTCAAGGAAACCCTTCAATTTAATCAACATGTTGTTTAAAGGAGTTGTCTTAAGTGCCACATTTTGGAGTTTCCAGTGGATTTTTGCCAAGAATCTGACACAAAAAAATTGTGGTGAAATCTTGATTTGTGTTGTTTAAATTGTTTTTTTGAGTGCATATACCGATTCACCACCCTAAAAAACCCTCAAAAACCCTCAAGGCACTTAGATTGTGCATAGTTCACTCATGAAACTTGTGATTTCAATGAATCCGTATAAAATTTTAGACAAATTGTTAGGGTCCAACCCTAACCCCCTTATATATGTAATAGGGTCGAGTCATAGTTATAGTTAGTTAAAGAGTCAATAAAGCCCATATTAATAATTATAAGTGGTTGACCCACATTTAAAGAAGGGACCATAATTAGTTGCAAATGGGCCATGGTATTAGATAGATGGTATTAATAAGAACCATGGTACTGACCCATGGTATTGCATGTATGAATCCTATATAAAGGATAGAGACTCCCCATGGAGGAGCGTCATGTCTTATTTTGTAATCGAGCCCTACTCTATTGGAGGTTGCCCCCTTGAAGAGGCAAGTGAACATTGCTTTCCTTTCTGAATAATAAAATACATGCTGTTATTTCTCATTGTTCTATGTTCTGGGTTATATTTCTTCGCATATTTCGTATTCTAGTATCTTCTCATAAGTAAAGAGCATAACAAGTGGTATCAGAGCACTTTCCAGGCCGGTGGGATCTCCATTTTTAACAGACTTTTCTTTTTTGCCTAGAGACGTGTTCCGGCGTCTTTAAACCATGGGGTCTGTTGTTGAGCGCATAAAGATGCGGATTTGGGGAGACATGCACACAGGAAATACAAGAGGTGGTCATGCTTGTTGGACTCGCTTGAAACCCCTGTGGGTACCCCTTCGAGTAGTAGTGCATTAGACAGAACCACACACGGACTGTCTTCCACATACCCTCTGGGTATATCGGAAGCCCCCTAGGCTCACCTGAAACCTCATCATAAATAAACTGTCGGTTGTCTTGTTGCTATAGTACACCGAGAACAACACTCGGGGAGATTACTCGCGTGTACGATAGGGTAGTCGGGTAGTATGGCTAATGATACGGTTGATCCTCCTTAGATAGTGCCTTGAAATAGTGGGTTGAGTACTACTATTGGACCATTATGTACACCGAGAACAACACTCGGGGAGATTACTCGCGTGTACGATAGGGTAGTCGGGTAGTATGGCTAATGATACGGTTGATCCTCCTTAGATAGTGCCTTGAAATAGTGGGTTGAGTACTACTATTGGACCATTATGTATATTGTGATCTGTAGCACCTGATACTCCTTGAGACCATAGTTCCCTTGTCTCTCTACAAATCGCCCTCATCTTCTTTGCCAGATCAGATCTAGCAAGTTGGGTTCTGTCACAACGAAAACAATTAGATCTGCCATTCGTGGCGGTTTGGTCGTTGCCACATTCCTACTCACACTCAGCAGTTGAGGGTTTCGTAGACAGATCTGACTATTTGTGCAGGGAGGCTTGTGGCTCCTATATGTTGGGGTGATTCTCGCAAGACATTGATCAGGATTAACTTTTCTGAGAATTGGCTACTGCAGTATTCATAAGCGAGGAGTAAAACTTCTTTTAGAGGAAAAAAAAATGAGGCCCTCTCGGGACGCTTATAGGAGACTTAGCCCATAAGAATCAGGACAATCGAGTGAGCAAGGTGGTGCCATTCACTTGTTAGCTTCAAAATTTTAGGTGGTCCCAATATTTCTTTTCCAATACAAGTGCACCAGATTTGTGCATGGCACAAACCAGAGCTCAAGGTATGGCCAATGAGAAGATAGACACCCTTGCACAAAAGTTGGATGAATTAACGAAGCAAATCCATTCATTAAGTGACACAATCACAAATGGCAAGTTGGGGTTACAATTAAAGGCATATTCTTTTAATGAAAACCATGAGGGCGAACCTAGCCATTCTCTTCACTTCTATGGAAACCACCAAGAGTCCCACCGTCGACCACCCAAGCTGGACATGTATAAATTTGATGGCTCTCATCGAACCATATGGCTATCATAAATGGAGCGATATTTCACATTGAATCACATCAGAGATGATGAGACTAAGCTAAGTGTCTGAAGCCTTTACTTGGACCAAGAAAGATGGCAATGGTGGCAATGGAATCAACAATGTTATGCAAGGCCAATGACTTGTCAGATATTCTCAAAAGTCCTTTCTGATCACTTTGATCATGAATCTAACTTTTTGGGTCATCTTACTAAGCTCAAACAGACAGGCACAATACAAGAATATATTAAAGCCTTTGAAGCATTAGCCTTCCACACAGGAGGTCTAGCAGATGAATTATACTTAGAATGTTTTATCAGTGGTCTCAAAGACACCATACAAGCGCATCTTTGGATGCACCACCCATTCACATGGCTGGAAGCTTGCACGACAACTCGTGAGTAGAATGCACATTAGCAGCCTAGTCGACTCGTCCAATTTTCCTAGCCAAGGGACACCCCATCTAGTCTCCGACCCAAACACTTAAGGTCAAAAAGGTGTCTCCAGCAGAAATGGTGGAAAGAAGAAAGAAAGGATTGTGTTACTACTGTGATGAGAAATACTCCCCTGGGCATAAATGCAAGGAACCCAAATTCTTTCAAATTGATGCTACTAATCACAGTTCATCTAAGGAAGCCCAACCATCTGAGGGACTAGAGGAGGAAGATGAGGACAACCAGCCGAACAATGAGCTCCCAGCTACACCAAAAGAACCAATTATCTTGCTCCATGCTTTGGCAGGCATTTCTTCTCCCCAAACTCTCAAAATTAGAGATTTTATTAAACATCACCCTCTAGTAGTCTTGATTTATAGTGGCAGTACACATAACTTTATCCATCAAAGAGTCGCCGAAGAAGTGCATTGTTTTGTCAGAGCGATCTCTAATTTCCAGGTCCAGATTGCTGATGGGGGGACAATGAAGTGTGACGGCTGCTGTGAAAATGTCAAAATTCAGATGGGGAATTATCACCTAAATACCCACATGTTTTCCATCAACATGGGTAGGTGTGACATTATCTTGGGTGTTGAATGGCTCCACACACTCGGCCCAATCACAATGGATTTCCAGGAGTTATATATGAGCTTTAAGTAGAATGACCACACGCATACCCTCCACGGACTCTAGCCAGGTGCTCCTTCTATCATCAACTCGCATAGGATCGAAAAGTTGTTAAAAAAGGACCACCATGGAGTTATAGCCCAATTTAATGCCATCCAGGCCTTCGAGCCCACTTCTCTTCATATTCATCCTGAGATGCAGTAGGTCTTAAACAACCATTTGCAGGTCTTTGACAAACCTCATGAGCTTCCACCCTCGAGAGGGGAACATGATCATATCATTACTTTGGTACTAAGGGCACAACCACCAAATGTGCACCCATATAGATATCCTTTCACCCAAAAGAATGAAATTGAAAAAATCATCAAGGAACTCCTGGAAGCCGATGTCATTCATCCTAGCATTACTCCTTATTCATCACATGTGGTCATGGTGCTCAAGAAAGACAGGGAATGACATATGTGTCTGGACTTCTAGGCCATCAAAAAGCTGATGGTCAAAGATAAATTTCCCATCCTGGTTGTGGATGATTCACTGGATGAACTAAATGGAGCTCAATTCTTTACTAAGCTTGACCTTCGCTCAGGTTATCACCAAATTCGCATGAAAGAAGTAGACATTCCAAAGACTGCTTTCATAACTCATGAAGACCATTATGAATTCCTAGTCATGCCATTTGGTCTTTGTAATGCCCCATTCATTTTTCAGAGCCTCATGTATCACCTGCTCAAACTATATCTTAGAAAATTTGTCCTTGTTTTCTATAATGACATCCTCATCTACAGCCTCACCTGGGAAAAACATCTTCAGCATGTAGACCTGCTCTTGCAACTGCTCCGAAAGCATAAATTATTTTTCAAATTGTCCAAGTGCTCTTTTTGCATGAAATAAGTCGAGTATTTGGGCCACATTGTGGGGCGTGAAGGTGTCAGGGTGGATCCCAAAAAGATCCAGGCAATGCAGGATTGGCCTCAACCAAAGACCTTGAAGAGTTTGAGAGGATTTTTGGGTCTCACCGGCTACTATCAAAAATTTGTTCGCAATTATGGTTGCATTGTTAGACCCCTCACTCACCTTCTCAAGAAAAATTCATTCCTCTGGAATGATGAAGTGCAACAGGCATTTATAGCTCCCAAACATGCCATGTGTTCCACTCCCGTATTGGCACTACCTGACTTCACCAAATCTTTTGTGATTGAATCTGATGCTTCAGGTATGGGGATTGGGGTTGTATTGATGCAGGAAGGTCGAACCTTGGCCTTCACTAGCCAACAACTAAGTGGAACAAATTTGGGACAATCTACCTATGAGAAGGAGATGATGGCCATGTTATATGCAGTGGATACCTGGTGACCATACTTATTGGGGCAGCATTTCCAAATCCGCACCGACCATCAAAGCCTTAAATATTTTTTGGAGCAATGCCTATCCTCACCACAACAAAATAAATGGCTAGCCAAAATGTTGGGATATGATTATGAGATAATTTACAAGAAAGGGTGTGAAAATGTCGTAGAAAATGCTTTCTCATGCCAATTTGAGGAGGAAAGCACCCTTCTAGAAATCTCTCTTCCCATTCCAGAGTGGATTGAAGAGGCTCGCAAGGAATGGTTTTCACAACCTTCACTCTCCCAAATTATTAATAAATTTCAGGTGGATCCAAATTCCACAGCGGGCTACTCTTGGCAGGATGAGATTCTTCGCTACAAGGACAAAGTAGTGATATCACCAACATCCACCCTCAAAAGTCACATTTTGGAAGAGTTGCACTCATCTCCCACTGCATGCCATTTAGGCTTTCAGAAGACTTATGCTTGCACTCGGCATTCATTCTTTTTGACAGGCATGAAAAAGGACATTCTTACTTTTGTAGCTGAGTGTGATGTGTGTTAGTGCCATAAAGGAGAAACAGTCAAATCCCTAGGCAATTTACAACCATTGCCCATCCTAGCCTCAATTTGGATGGAGGTTTATATGGATTTCATTAGTGGTCTTCCGAAGTTAGGTAAAAAGTCAGTCATCATGGTGGTTGTGGACAAACTTTCTAAGAATGCTCATTTGTGCACCCTACCCCACCCTTTTACACCCACTTTGGTGTCTCAATCTTTCATGGACTAGATCTTCAAATTGCATAGCATGCCCACTTCCATTGTGTATGATCATGAACCAATCTTCACCAGTAACTTTTCGCAGGAACTCTTCAGGCTACAAGGTACCCAACTACAACTCATTACTTCTTATCATCCCCAAACGGATGGTCAAACTAAAGCAGTCAACAAATGTCTGGAGACCTACCTCAGGTGTTTCACTTTAGAAAAGCAACATCTATGGGTATAATGGTTACCTCTAGCCGAATGGTGGTATAATACTAACTATCATGCCACCACCAAGATGACTCCATATGAAGCAGTTTATGGTCAACTCCCCCCTTCACCTACTTCTTATGTCCCAGGATGCTCTAAGGTACAGGCAATGGATCAACTCCTACAGAACTGTTCAACCATGCTTGCCCACCTCAAAAATAATCTCCATCAAGATCAAAATCACATGAAGCAATAGGCAAACCAACATCGTTCAGAGTGCACATTTCAAGAAGGGGATCAGGTATTCTTGAGGCTGCAACCATATAAGCAAACATCACTCAAAGACAAGGGTTTTCAAAAGTTATCTCCAAAATTCTATGAACCATATCAAATACATCAGCGCATTGGAGAAGTATCCTACAAGCTAGCCTTGTCACCCACTGCAAAAATCCATCCGTCTTCCATGTCTCATGCCTCAAGAAAGTGGTGGGGAACAATTGCAGAATTCAAATTAGTCTACTGGAATTGGATGAAGAAGGTTCAATCTAGCTCCAACCTGAACAGGTTCTTGACACACAAGAACGACACCTCCACGGCCGCATGATCAAGGAAGTCCTTTCCAAGTGGAAAGAAACCTCTCCAGAAGATGTGACCTGGGAACCAGCCACTATTCTTCAGTAGTTTCTACATCTTTAGCCTTGAGTACTAGGCTATTTTTATGGGGGAGGGCATGTTAGGGTCCAACCCTAACCCCCTTATTTATGTAATAGGGTCGAGTCATAGTTATAGTTAGCTTCTTTTTTTTTTTGATGAAGTGAGAGTAGGTCCTTCTATTCAACTATATCATAACAACAAATTACATAATGTACATTATACCCAAAGGAGTTGTGGTCCATAAATTTATCGAGCCACACTAAGCCTTGGTTATCGAGCCCAAGGCCCATAATCTGGGCCAAGGGCCCACAAAACATTACATCATGACCTTCGTAAAGCAATCTTTCACCACTACCATGTGCTCTGCCTCCAGAGATCTAACGGTCGAGAAGCTATATCGGAAAGCCTTCTTGCATACCCTTTAATCTTTAAATCAGACCCAATAAGAAAATAGAGTTAGCGATATAATAGATTTCGGGTTAGCCAAGGAGGGTAACCCTCGAGCATGTTATCCACCCAAAATCCACCGGATGTGGGTGATCCCAACCATGGCGAGTAATTGGCATGGGATTTATCAACAGTTTCGGACCCGAAGCCTAATAAAGCCACAACTTAAGTAAATTTCAAGTTCATTTGGCATGTTAACTGTCTTGTTGTTTGCCATGCTAAATTCATAGGATTGCATCTATTTCACATTTCTGCCAACACGTTAACTAAGTTGCTGGCATAGCTAATTAAAAGGCAATATTTAGTGTATTTCGGTTTCATATGAAGACTTGTCCTATATATAGTATCATGCCCAAGAACCATAGGATTGTAGAGTTCTGGGTACTTTTTCCCACCCGAAGACCAAAGATAGATATAGGCTGGGTACTTGACATCTTGTTCGCATATTTCCATGAACTGCTTCACCGTGTAGACTAAAATTCCTTTGTTTCCATTAGTCTTCATCTTGCCTATTTCCCCTGCTCTGATAGAACTCCCTATTTGAGGTCGTTGTTTGAGACAATCTTCCCTCAATCTTCCTTGGGAGGTCTCTATCCAATCATATTTTTTATTGCTCTTGGAACAGAGTACGCCTTCATTAGCCAAGATATCTACTAATTTGTTGGTTGTTAGGTTCACATGAATAAAACTAAGGGTTCTCATGTTTTTCAAGGGGGATTAAATATGTTGATACACTTGTAGTAGCCGCCAGTGTCTCAATACTTTGTCTGGTGCTAAGCCATAGCAAATTTTCTTGACCAAATTAATAATCAATTCGGAATCAGCTTCAATTATGGTATTATGTAGATTTGAGTCCCTCAATATTTCTAAGCATTGCTCAAGGGCCATGAGCTCTACCATATTATTAGTGGATTTCCCCAAATTACTATGAAAGATGGTCTTTATGAAACCCTTTTCATCTCTTATAACTCCTCCATAACCATCCATGTCAGGGTTTCCTTTTGAGGCCCCATCTATATTGCATTTCATAAAACCATGAGGGGGAGGTTGCCAGAAATCCTTATCTGTTGTTATATGACTTACATTCTTGTTTTTTCCTTGGGGGAAAATCCCCTGTAGACCCAAATGTAGTAGTATCTGCACATCCAGATCTTTAGGCTAGTTCTCAAGGGGATTTTTTATGAGGGTTCCTACCATCTCATTGAGTTGTCTTATAATCTGAGCCATGATGCTCTGGGAGGAACCATTCCTGTTCTTGAATATTTTGTTGTTGCATTCCTTCCAGACATCCCAGATTAGAAAGCCTGGAACTAAATCCCAAGCTTTGTTGATTATTTCATTATCAGAGAAATTTTTCCTCTAGCTTTTCAGAGTACTGGTGATGCTACCCAAGTCCCTGTCTGTTTGTCTAAATATTGAAGCTACCCAATTCCACACGCTGGATGTGAATGGGAAGAGGTTGAGTAGGTGATCCATAGTTTATTCTTGTAATTCACATAGTTGGCATCTAGATGGACTGGATACCCCTCTTTTCTTAAGGTTTTCCCAAGTCATATTTTTTTTTTTATGTTGCACTAACCACGTGAACAGTTTTATTTTCATCCAGCTTTGGTTCTGCCATAGGTCCTTCCATACCCTATCAGGGTTTGGAAAGTCAAGCCTAAGGGCTATTCGCTTGGCCTCTTTGAGGTTAAAGTTGCCTTCATTGTTTTTGCCCCATCTCAGTTGGTTTGAAGATGCTGATGTTAGAATATTTCTCTATTCCAAGATGGCTGTTAAAGCTTCTGCCTGTTCCTTCAATGGGGAGTCATCACTGTATACCAAGTTCTTCCATATTCTGCTTTTTCCCTCGCTTTTATCCTGATCCTAGAAGTCATTTACCCTGAGTAACCCTTTGTTGTCAGTATTGTTCTTTAAATTGGAAAATTCGTCTCTTAATAGTTTAGGTTCTTGTTGCCAATTATCTTCCCAAAACTAAGCAAGGTTTCCATCTCTGATTTCTCAGAAATTTTGTTTCCGAACAATGGCTCTATTCCCCCAAGATTTTTTCCAAATGTGGGAGCCTTTGATGAGCCCAGACATTCTAATATGAACCCTCTTTTTCCAATTGTTCGCATATTGATGTTTCCAAATTTTGGCCCAAGGGGAAGCCGATTCTTTTAGCCATCTCCACCATATTTTTGCCTACAACACTTTGTTTAGTGTTTCAGGGTCATCAAGTCCCAAAGCTCCATGTGTCTTAGGTTTACAAATATTTTCCCATGCTACCAAAGCCCATTTTCTTTTCTCTTCCCCTTTGCCCCAAAGAAAATCTCTTTGGATATTTCTGAATTGTTGCATAACTCCTTTAGGAGCTGGAAGGGCTGAAAACATAAAGATGGGTACAATTTGTAGGATAGATTTTGTGAGCTCTAGTCTTCCTACTAAATTCAAAGACCTGTTTGTCAATTTCGAGATTTTGTCTTGGAGTTTATTAGTAACAATATCCCAAACTGCCTTTCTCAGAGGTTTGTCTGTTAGAGGTACTCCCAAATATTTGGAGGGTAGCATATCTCTTTGAAAGCCTAGAATTCTAGATATATTTCTTTGAATAGCGATGTCAATATTAAAAAAGAAAATATTTGATTTGGTAAGGCTTACCTCTTTACTCGCAACCATTGCAAAGTCGTTCAGGATTTATTTGTAGGCTAGATCTTCCATGACCGTGGGCATACCCTGCAGCATGGTATCATCCACAAATTGTTGATGGGTCAAAGCATCTCCATTCAGAGTGAGTTTGAGACCCTAGATTTTTCCTTCTGCTTTGGCGAATTTCATAGCATTTCCTAGGCCTTCCATCATGAGAATAAAGAGGAAGGGTGTGAGTGGATCTCCTTGTATGAGTCCTCTCAAAGGTTTAAAGGTTTGGGAAGGTGAACCATTTAACAGGATTGAAAAACTGGAGGTGGTTACCAAGGCCATTACCCATCTTATCCAGTTATGGTCAAAGCCATATGCTATTAGTACTTCCCTGATGTATGCCCAACTTAGCTTATCATAAGCCTTCTCTAGATCAAGTTGCATAATCATTCCTACCTACCTATTGCTCTTAAGTGAGTGAACCACCTCATGATCTTGAATGACGTTGTTAATAATTTTCCTGCCTTCCACATATCCAGTTTGTTCGTCAGACACGAGAGTTGGAAGAAGGGTCTTAAGCCTGTTTCCAATTATTTTGGAAATAATTTTGTACACCACATTGCATAATGCTATTGGTCTAAATCTGACTGGTGTCATAGCATTATCCTGCTTTGGAATAAAGGATATGAAAGAGGTATTGCGTGCCTTCAAAACAATTTTGGTTTTCCTTGAGTCCTCCACCACATCGAGGATATCGTGCTTGACTATTTCCCAACATGCTTTAAAGAAGTCAACATTGAAACCATCCGGACTTGGCGGTTTCCCATTTTGCATCTCTTTGATGAATTCGCTGACCTCCTCTTCATTCACTGGCCTGTTTAGATTATAATTGTCTTCTCTTTTCACAAGCTTAGGAATGTGCTTTGTAAAGTCACTGATGAATTGTGATCTAACTATGAGAGGTTCCTCTACTATGCCTTGGAAATGTTGAACCATAGTAGCTTCTAGTTCTTTGTGGGTATTGAGTTTATTTCCTTAAGAATATTTGATTTTTGAAATTCTGTTATGAGACCTATGATCCATGGTAGATTTGTGAAAAACCTTGTATTCCTTTCTCCTTCTTTTAAACATTGTACCCTCAATTTCTGTTTCCAGAATATCTCCACTTGCTTGCATAATCCTTCCCATTCCTGTTGATGATAGTCAGCTTGTTCCTTTCTCTCCTCATTGAAGCGATCTGTGATGAGGATCTAGTTAATTCCATGTAGCTTCCACTCAACTACTTTTTTGGCTTCAAAGATGTTGCCAATGTCATTCTTATTCCAATATTTAAGTCTGATTTTGATGTGTTTAAATCTCTGCTATAAAAGGAACATTTTAGTGCCCTTAACTTGCATATCCTCTGTCCACCACTTTTCAATATTGTTGAGGAAGTCAGGATGGGTAAGCCAAATGTTTTCAAACCTGAAAGGTTTGTTTCTTGGAGTTCCTATAAAGGACGCTTCAAGTTGAATAGGCTAGTGATCTGAGCCACCAAAAGGGAGTATCATAGCTGACAAATCCCTACACTACTGGCCCTTTCGACATGAGCCCGCGGAGCGCGGACTGAAGTCTCACCCAAAGCAATATGGGGGGATGCTAGAACCAAGTTTTTGCACCCTTAGATGGTCATGATGTTAGTTTATACCCTCTGCACCTACTTCTGTGCAAGTCGCTAAGCCTTAGGGCTCTGTCACTCTACCCTTTATTCCACTCTTCAGTACCTCTGCGAAGGCGTATGAGTGACCTTCCCGCAACTCTAACCGATGGTTTAGGTACTTTCGCGTAGCTATGACAATGTATTGTATAGGTTCCCAAGCTATCTCAAGTATTTTACATATATTACTAATCAATCACAATTAGTGTTGCATAAATTGATATCTTTACTTGCGTTCAATTAATATATATAATCACATATATTCATGCATCAAATAAACATTGTAAATTAAACCCAAAACGTAATATGATCAGATGCATTAACAGAGACTAAATACACAGTATTTGCAGAATACTTCTCTTTATTGATATCTTCTAGTTTAATACAAACTCTATCCGCCCTACGCACACAACTGCAGGGATTTGTGCACTCAACTGCAAACTTCCACCATTGGCCTTTATGCACTCGACTACAGAGCCTCTACCTATGCTAAGACCCAAGAACACTTAGACTTCTCCACTCTACTTCGCTACTTTCTTCCTTGCTTGACTACTTAGAGCTTACTTACTTAGCTCCTTTTTATAAAATCTCATGGTCGGCAGACCATGTGTGGATATTTTACAGCCGAATTGACACTTTACAAAATAAGGGCTGACAACCCTTTATGACTCTTGACACCTTCACACTCTTCGACCATAAAATGAAAAGACTTTACAATTTTATTATAAAATTGTCCAAAAATATGGGCTTTTAGCCCCAAAACTGCTTGGGGGAACTTGTTCCCAACACCGAGTTTATCAACTTCTTTTAGAGTATCCATTAGGTCATCACAAGCATCATATTTTTCCACAAATTAATATTCAAAGTCCCCAAGTAATTTATATTCCTAATTTGAAACTTCACCATTTGAAGAACGTTCAAAATCTTTATTTGCATAAGAACTTTCCTTCCTAGTGACATTCTTTCCCTTTTCTTCCTTATCTTGATTTTGTTCACTAGCTAAACACTCCTCATACCATTTAGATATTGATATCCTCCTTAAACAACTCCCCATACATCATCTCCTAATATTTCTTCTATTTTTATCCCTCTGATATATCTCCCTTTAAGAGATCAATCTCCTTCTAAGGGACTTGCTCATACCAAATGTTAGGAAAAATACTAAGAGGGAGTGTGAATTAGTATTTTTATTTTACTTTTATTTGATTTCAAATTCTGAATTTTTTACACTATTATTATTCATACAACCTATGTGTGTACACTCTTTTAATTAATGAGACCTATGTATATTATGACTACTAAATTTTACTAATATCCATCACTTATTTAACTTTGATTATTGCATCATTAGTTCATTAGCCATTCATTATGCAATAAAGAATAGATAAATCATAGCACATAAGCAACACATCAAGACATATGGACACCGAGATTTTAGGTGGAAACTCAATGTGGGAGAAACCCACCATTGTTGTCGTCTCTATCTTCTTCTCTTATTAAAATGAAAAATCATTACATCATGGTCTTATACTAGTGTAGAATATTTCTAGCACACAGGCACCCATGAGTAGGAGGCTACAACCTCCACTCTTTCTCCAACACCCACTGGAAGCGAGCTACAACCACCTGGTCTTGTTTAGTCTACAACCCTAAGCACCTTATGTACCACATTTCACAATATTTCATACTACATCTACCTGACTCAAACCATTGCAACAAGCAGACAACCTTTCATCAAATTTTCAAACTGGACCCGCACCCAACAATATTCTCAATTCCAAGATACCAATCAAGTAATCACTAATATTAATCAACCAATAATGCTAATAACCACATTTTAATCAACACAAAAATTTGTAGTCATTACAAACCCTATTCAAATTCACCTCAGAATATATACATGACTATTCTGAAAAATATTCATGTATATATGTGCTTCCTATGCGTAAAACCTGCATACAAATCTCAAACCATTGAATATTGAATACTGACGGATTGAATCACTAAAACATTGAGTCACTAAGTACAAATATTGAATTGCTACAACAACCAATCACAGATATACCAATACTGAATCACTGAATACCCAATCACAATTATTTAGCATCATCACTGATCGATATACCAAGCCACAACCAAATCAATTCAATCCACACTGTCAAATAAAGACCACTCTGATCAAGACATCATTGATGAACAACAAAAAATAATACAGACTTCATCAAATTTCATCACCAAGTAATAATTACAAACCTTAGAGACTTCAATTACACAAATATGAGTATGTACATGCTTCCCATGTATAAAACTCGTGTACATATTTCAATATATTGAATATCAAAACATATTATATCATAATGTATATGTGATTAATCTGAAGAATATATGTGTATATATGTGATACTCTTGAAGAAAACCTACGTATAGATCTTAAATTATTTAATCAAATCATCTATGCAAACTCATCACACATTCCACATACTTCATTGTCAAAATCACATATCTCTGCAAACACATCCAGATCATATCATCACCATAACCACAGATCTAAAATTGTTAGTTACACAACCATAAATAAATCATGTAATTATATCCATTATTCTTCAATACACTTTCAGATCTCTCATATCTGAGACTTCTCCTTTCTCACTAGGGCACATCTATTCTAGATAAGATCACAAATGAATAATATTTCAAATGCACAGTTAACTCCTTGATCTCCATCTCCTTATATACATTTTTACTTTGCCAATACCATAGGAAAATCCTTTATTAATGTTGTTAGTAATTGTAGATGAGATCAAATAGACATTGTCAACACAATACTATGGGTAATTACCATAGTAATGGCCCTTGGTATCTAGTTTTCCATGGTTCAGATTATGTACATCACTTTTGTTCACATAACCTATGTATGTATGTGACTCTTCTTCACAGGGGTTGCATATAATTTTCAATTTACTTCCATATCCTCTTGTTGATGGTGTTGGAAATCCGTTAACCCAGGGGGATCCCCTATGTGAAGTACCAATTTGACCTCACACCATTTGGAATAGGACCCTCATATGGAGTATCGGCCCAGTTGCCATATATTCTTATAGATTTTCGTTGGCTTTAGCTATCAACAGAAGAGAGAAGCATGTTTATGCCTTTGTGAAAAGAAAGTAAGTGTGCCTGGTGAATGTTTGGTTATAGGTGTATCAAGGTTCCTTTACTGCAAAGGGAGGAAATGTGAGCCTCTAAGAAAGAGGTAATAGTACCACCCTAATAGAGGTGCACACAAGCCAAAATATAATCACCTAACATCAAGCAAAATAGTCCACATAGATGTGACGATTGTTACAACCATTACAACACATTTTCAATTAGATAAGCACTAAAATAACCTAAATAGTTTGACTACTTTAGTATAGGTCAAAGAAAGAATGAATCATAAACATTCATAGAAAATTCTTACAAATATTCACAATCCATGCATGAAAACGTGTTGGCCATCAGGCTTCAAGTATTAAGTAAAATTCCAAAGATACATGAATACACCGAACATCACTAGCTATAGTAGTGGAACATTGGGACCATGACTTGGTCCCAAAAAGTATTGACTCTATCTATTTGATGCCTTATGGGAGAAGCCAAGGTGAAAATTCCTTTTATTGTACAATGAGGGTGTATATATAGTAAATGGGGTGATCCTTCACCTCCCTTGTGACTCTTGGACTACCCTCATGACTGTTAGACTTGCCTATGACCTTTTGACTTCCTACATGACTTTTCACATTACATGAATGACTCTTGGACTTCCAATTTACATTATATTTATCCATTATAGAATTTACATAATCCACAAAATGAAGTGGCACGTGATGACTCATAACATGATATGACATGACACTAATTACATAGACTACGTGATGACATGGCAATGTCAGGCCACTCTTCATTGCTGCTTCTTTTGATAAAATATGTATCCAATATTTCATATTTGTAAGAGATATGATTTTTACTTTATATTCACGCTCCATAGGGTTGTGGATTAGTATGGAGTATTCATGCAGTCTTGATCTTCCATCTTATGTTATAATCCAGTGTTCCTTATTCTCCTTTCCTAATGATCCTCTTATCTCCTTAACTCCTTAGGTGTCTTATAACACAGTCTCCTTCTCCATCTCCTTCACCATCATCCTATCATGGCATAATAGAATTCCTACAACTGCAATCCACCCATGATAAGATGACATCAGTCTGATAAATCCCTAGCCTAAGATGCTTCATGAAATCACTTGTTAGGGTTGGAACTAGCAACTCATTGAGTGACTGACTAAGGGATTGCGCAGTTCCAGAGGCCAAGGTATGAGACTGAGGCTTGAGACCATGAAATGTGCAATTCAATATGGAGAGGGTTAAAATATTTTTTAATTGAGGGACATAAGGACTCATGCTAGAGGCTTGACACTTAAGACTATGCAATGTGTAGTTTTGGAGGCCTGGGTAGAGTGACTGCACAGTTGAGGGATTCAAGGAGCCAAGCTGAGGGCTTGAGCACTGAGTTTTCCCACTGCATAGTGCTGGAAGGACAAGAAGGCCAAGTGATTGTGTAGTTCAGGATCTCAAGGTTGAGGCTTGAGGATTGAGACTACATAATGCAAAGTTTGTAGGTTTTAACCCCGTACAGAAATTACCTACATATGAATTGTAAAACATAGAAAATAAACAATGCGAGAGCATAACACATAAAACACATATACATAGATATTTTCCCCTGGATCCCAAAACCGGGACTACCAGCTTGATTTTTCATTATGTTCCTTTCAATTGTTATAATACATATTTATACATGTCGAAGCATCCAATACCATGGACCAAAAACCATCGCGTCTAATACAATGGACCGAAAACCATCGCGTCCAAAAAACATGTGCGAAAATCATGCACAAAACCATAGGTGGGTCCACCTAACCTAACATATGGTCCAAAAACAAAATTTTCTAGAGCACTGCCCCATACCCCATAAAGTGGGGTCATGGGTACACCACAAACCCCCTATGAGCCCCCCTCTAACCCCCCGGTTGACTATGTGGGCTAGTCGTGGAAATAATATAACACAACCCAACATTCTCCCACTTGTTGTTTTCTTTCCACAGGGGGCCACAAGAGAGATTAGTCATTTATCCATCCTCACAAAGCCCATTGTTTCTATACACCAAGAGAACTTCTTAGAGCTCACAGATTTTGTCAATGCATCTGCAATATTCTTCAAAGTTTCCACCTTTACCAGCAACACCTTTTTGTCTTCTATCATATTCCTCACAAAGTGATACTGAACATCAATGTGTTTTGTCTTTGAATGATATGCAGGGTTATTTGCCAAGAAAATTTCACTTTGGCTGTCACAGTCTATCGTTATAGCTTCCTGCACTAACCCCATACTTGAACACAATCTCTGCAACCAAACTACTTCCTTGCTTGCATGAGTGGTTGCCATTTGTAGTTGATAGTTCCACTACAAGTTGTTTCTTATTCATCCAACTGACTGCACCTCCAAATAGGTTAAACACATACCCACTTGTAGATCTTCTTTGATCCAGATCTCTAGCCGAGTCTGCATCAACAAAGCCACAGATATCCAAAACTCTGTCCAATCCTGGCCTTCCTTGGTAGCATAGACCATAATTACTAGTTCCATGCAAATACCTGAAAACCCACTTCACTACTATCCAGTGCCCCTTCCCTAGTTTTGACATAAACCTGCTCAATACTCCCACTGCATGTGCAATGTCTGGTCTAGTACAGACCATTGCATACATCAGGCTACCAACTGCACTTTCATATGGAACATGGGACATATCCTCTTCCTCTTCTTGTGTCTTGGGACATTGTTCAACAGATAACTTTACACCTACAGGAATAGAAACCTTCACCGATTTACTATCTTGCATATTAAACCTATGCAGTATTGTCTCGACATACTTCCTCTGGTTTAATTAGAGCTTCCTCTTTGCCTGATCTCTTTTAATTTCCATGCCCAAAATATAGTTTGCAGCACCAAGATCTTTCATGTCGAATTTGGAGGAAAATTGGGTCTTCAAATCCTGGATAATTTCTTTGTCATTTCCAACCAGTAACATATCATCGACATACAAGACCACATAAATAACATGGTCACCAGTTAATTTAAAATACACACAGTGATTTGCTTTGCTTCTGGTTAAGCCAAGTCCCCATATAAATGTATCAAATTTCTAATACCACATCCTTGGTGACTGTTTTAACCCATACAGAGACTTATTTAACTTGCATACCAGTGCTTTCTTACCCTTCATTGCAAAGCCTTCAGGTTGCTTCATGTTGATTTCCTCTTCCAGATCCCCGTGAAGAAATGTTGTCTTCACAATCATCTATTCTACCTCAAAATCAAAAGTAGCAACAACAGATAAAAGTAATCTAATAGAAGTTACCTTGGCAACAGGAGAAAAAATATCACCAAAATCAATTCCCAACACCTAGGAATAACCTTTTACTACCAACTGAGCTTTGTATTTCTCCACTTTTCCTTCTGCATTTGTCTTCTTTTTGAACACCCATTTGTTGCCAATGGGTTTCCTTCCAACCAGCAACTCCACTAGATCCCAAGCCTCATTTTTGTGCAAAGATGCCATTTCATCAACCATGGCCTCCTTCCATAGTTTTCCATCCTCTGAATCCACTGCTTCCTTCACAGTTCTGGGATCATCATCAGTAACAGACAAAGAAAAATTTGAATAGAAAGTAGATGGACTATACCTTTCAGGCTACCTTCTTTCTCGAACTGATCTTCTCACACCCGGAGGTTGTGGCTCTTCATCTTCTGATTCCTCCTCTGTTGTAGAGTCTGATTTTTCCTCCTTAAGCTCAAACTCTATCTTCTCAGGTTCCTTTGGTTGGAATTAATGTTTAATAACATCTTTTACCTCTCTGAACACCACATCTTGGCAGTACACAACCTTCCATGTGACTGGGTTCCAAAGCTTATAACCCTTTAAACCATCCTTATACCCAATAAAGATGCACTTTTCAGATTTAC